>VWZF01005267.1:241-88666 GCA_013396755.1 Sclerurus mexicanus | reverse complement strand
TTTTTTTTTTTTTTTTGTCAGTGCCCAGTTCTTAAATGTTGTTCACAATACTACTCTTTACTCTGGTCCGCAGAGTGTATACAGGTATATTCTTCCTGACTAGAGTATTGTGTGGTTAATAACACCAGAAATGGTATTCTAATAAACAAATAGGTTAGCAAATTGCCATGATCCCCAAGGTATCTGTTGCTCCATGAATTATGAAAATGCATGCAGTAGCATATAGGGATGTAAGTAATGCCTGTTTATTCTCCAAGATGTCCTGGCTGAAACCCTCTGCATACATTGTCTTTTTCATCTGCTGTGCTGAGTGCCTGCAGACACAGTAGTGCTCTGCTGCTTCTGTGTCAGGAGCAGCCACCACTGACCCTCTGCAGAGTGCTTCCAGCCTACAGACACAGCTGCAGTTGGACCGTTTCAGGCAGACACCATTTCAGGCAGACAATGGGGGGAAAAGATTTTATTTGGCCAGGTACCCAATCATTCTGTGGACCTCATCTCCTAGGGTTCAGGAAAGATTCTTTGGTAAGCAAATGGCTGTAATAACCTTATGGGACATCAAGCATTTGATGGCCCCAACCATACTTGTGCTTTTACCATTTGGAAAACAAGAGTCCGTTTGAGATTTATCATGCTGCTCATTATCAAGAAATAGAAATCTGCAGCGGTCTGTGGCATTCTCATAGCTTCAAAATCTACAGATGGTTGACTTTTGAAATGATTTCTGGATAGCTTCAAATGCTTTGGGTAACAATGTAGTTTCACTGAAGTTTAAAACCCCCTTTTATAGTGCAATGTCAACTCAAATATTCAGTGTCTGCCAAGTTTTTTCCTGGTCTGTATGTACTAGATGGATTATTGCTCCTAGACCTATAAAAGCTGTATGTTAAAATATGAATTCTATCAATTTACTCTATAATTTAATGCATTATTAGTGATTTTTATTGATCCCATGGAAAAGCAAAATCTCTGAAGTGAGCTCTATGGACCTTGCTGGATAGTTACCGCTGCTCCTCATCCGTTGCTCTCAGGGTGAGAGTGTTCTGAATACGTTAGATGTTTCCTAGGATGAATCAGTGTGATTTCTAAGCTGAGTTGCATCATTTGTATTACATTAGCTGGGAAATTTGGAAGATCTTGGGTAGTCAATCCCTGAGACTCTTGGGACTGATGTATTGAAAGACTCTCAAGACCACCATAGGCTGTTTCCTTATGTCTTTGGTTGCTTGGCTGTTATAGGAAGTTTACCCTTGGGCAAATAGGATAGATTTGCCCAACTTTCTGTCACAAGCAACAAAGCCCATTGTATCCCCATGAGCATTAGAAATAACTGATGATGAAGTTTGACTTACCTCACCTGCTCAGCATGTGAACTGGCTATACTTGTGTTTTGGAGCTTCACAAACATGATTAGGTTGTCCTTTGGCATAAGATGGAGTGTGATGAAAAAAAAGAAATAGGTTGGTGTTTTTTTGTTTTGTTTATTTTCGTTGTTTTTTTTTTTATTATTTTTTTTTAATTGCTCATGTAAATATAAATAATAAAGAACCCCCTGGATCCCCAGTTTGTGAAACATTGCATAACCTACAGCAAAGATATTAAGTTCATAACTATTTTTCTTATTGTATGCAATAAACAGATATGAATAAGATATCATTGTGCATTTAAAGATTGGCAGCTTCTGCTTTCATTTGTCAAACCATTCTGTCATTGAAGGAACTGGCTTCAAGTGTGCTATGGGCACTTTTTTTCATTTTTATGGATTATGGTCTCCTGTTTGTGATTTTTTTAAATGATCTGTCAGAGTACCCTCAGGCATTAGATGGTTTCTGTTGCTGGTTAGGCAAATGAAAATATTCATCTAATGACTCTTTTCTAATTTCAGGTAAAGGAGACAATTGTGTATGTCAATGATGATGTTATTAAGAGTAGGAAACTCTGTGACAGAATCCTCTCAAATTTTTGTTGTTGCCTGTCAGCAATTTATAACTGGCACTATCTGCTGACAGATGTAGTGACTCATTAGTGAAATTGTTTGAAGAAAAAAATTCAGGAATTTTGCAGCTGTCATCTGAACATAAATCTAAACTATATTTTTGCTTCTCTTAATGACATTGGGAAGACAAATTTCTTAGTGATCATACTATACTTTTCCAGTTTTTGTTTCATGATCTGACTGCTGTAAAATTTGAAAATTTGAAATGGTGTAATTTCTGAAGCTTTTTTGAAAATATGTATTATTAAAAAAATAAAGTAGCAGTTATTACTTTTAGGAAATAACAAGGGTTAGAAAAATATACACTTCCTTAAGTGCCTCCAAGGGAGGTATTTAGTTTCTTGCTTATTTGTCACTATGAAAATGTCAGGGGAAAAATTGCATTGATATGTAGATGAGGAGCTGCATTCTATCCCTATATGAAAGCTGAGGTAGAGGTAAAATGAGCTTCTTGGTAATAAGGGCACAACAGTTTTTACTCCTTAGCTTGGTCAATTTGAAACTGCTGCAGGTCTCACCTGGTTCAGAGAACACTCTCGACTCAACAGCAGAGAACCAACCTTGTAGTTTTGCGTATTATTCTACAGCTGTATTCAACAAGTCTTGCCATTAACTGGGAGAAAAAATATGGCTTGTACTCTAGGAGAGGAACCAGTTGTTTGTTTTTTAAACAATGTCTGCTTTCTCTGGCCACAATGAGTATAGCTCCATCTTCAAAAGTGATTTGATATATTGGAGAGGATCATGTAATTGCTTTCATCTTTTATACATGTTTTTGATACTGAGTATGAAAGTTTGCTTGTGAATTAAGTAGACATGAATTAGTAAGGACCATTTATGATTTTGGTCCCTTTTCAAGAACTTAAAAAGTCCCTGGGAATACAAAAACCATGACAGATTGCCTGAAAGTTTGCAGTAAA
Organism: Sclerurus mexicanus; assembly: GCA_013396755.1. NCBI lineage: Eukaryota > Metazoa > Chordata > Aves > Passeriformes > Furnariidae > Sclerurus > Sclerurus mexicanus. The sequence goes on along the minus strand of VWZF01005267.1, from coordinate 85,750 downwards.
CACTGGTTTGAAAAGCTTGTAACAACCTCCATCTGTTCACTGCACACTTGAAAAGGCTCACAGAGCCTATGCAGTAATACAAAGATTCCTGTGAGGGCAGATCTTTTCTTGGGAGGAATGTTTAATTTTACTGGTGATGTTTAGGGACAAGAAACTTCCTAAATACTTATTAAAAGGCTTTCTTGTTTAGTTTTTCAGTGAAGATAGCCATTCAAGTGGTTTTCATTCCAGCATTTTTTTATAGTGATATGCATTGTAACTTATTTCTTCTCAAAAGGTCTGCAACAGGTAAATGAGGAATCCTCAAGTATTAAGTGTATCAGCTTTTTTTGAACTAGTTTTTGACAGAAGTGGTTCTCAAAAGGCTGTGAATACACAACCTCATGATGCTAATTCTCATGATGCTGTGAATACATGCATACCAGACTTCAGTCTCAGTGTCCCATACAGGGAAGTGCTTGCAAATTTAACTCCTGTGAGCATCAGGACCTTATGTACTAAATTGAAATAGTAGTTAACACAAATAAAATGGATTTTCAAACAATTGACTGGGATCTACTTTATACTTAATGAGAATTTCTATTGGTCTGATTAGTTATTTTTAACCTGGATGATGTCTGCCTTGTACAATTTTTCCTCTCTGGTGTTTAGTAGTAAGTTCTCAGAAGGATTGCCCTTACAAAACTTGTTTTGTGGCTCATCTATTTCATTTGTTGGATAAACAACAAAAAAAAAAGAGAATGATGTCATGGTTCTTTGTAAAGTTGTTTTCTGTTAAAATTACTTTTGCAAAGTTTTCTGTGGAATATATACAGACACAGATTCACATAAACTATTTAGGAATAATTTTAAATCAATTACAATTCTTTGTATAATGAAAGGAATGCTAGAGACACTAGAAATTACCTCTACACTAGGATTACTGTTTCATATTTTGTCACATTGACGCATGCATTTAGCATATATTGTAACAACACAAGTAGTTTTCTGATATTTGGCTTTTCTGAGAGCCAAAAGACTTTCTCTTTGACATCAAGAAAAAATTTCCTTGTTTTCTATTATCCTTCACACACTGTCCTGCAACAAAAATGCCTGGCTTTCAGCAGGGAGGACTTTTGATTGGTGCTGAAATGCTATTCAGTTTACAAATGATAAACGGTGGACCATGTAACAGCAATTTGATTTTAGTAGGACAATAACTATATTCTACCATTTCACAGAAGGCAAAACTATTAAAAAAAAAAAATCTACAACATCTACATGCGAATTTTTTCCATTCTTTTTCACAGTACATGTACCCACCTAAAGGTGAGGAGTTGGTATATAGGGGGATTATGAGATTAGACACAGTTTGAATAGAGTCAGTACCGGTGGACTTGTTTACCTTATAATGTGTTACAGGATATACCCATCATCCCCTGATGACTAAGCCCCTGCCATGAGTTTAGGGCCTCCCTGACTTATAAAATATCAATCCTGGAACTACACTCAACTGTACTGCTAAGAAGATATTGGTCAGATGCAGGCACAGTTTCTAAATTATCTATTCAGTTACTTAGATGGCTTCTGTTATCATTTTAGGCATATAGATCTGTGTTTAAATGTGAACAAAACATGATGGGCTCTCTGTATGGTTCTTGGCGAGAAGTAGTTCAAACAAACCACTCTGAGGAGGGGTCTTAGATGACTGATTCCGAATGAGATGGATTTCCTTTGTTACCAAATGAGATATCTGTTGATTCACTGTCTTTAGAAAGAGCTGAAGCAACTGGATTGGATATAGCTCTATAATGAATCTCACCTGAAGTTACCCTGTATAGACAGTTTCATTAATGTGTACTACAGAAAAAGTATTGCCATTTCTGGAAGATTAATTTGTAATATTTTAGCTATTAAGCAGTTAAATATATAGATACACCAGTTTTACTGTTTCTTTGCATATATCATTAGCACATTTTAATGAAGAATGGATTGAATAATGATTTTCTGATGTAGGTGCTAAGGATTAATTTTAAGAATTTCTCTGTCTCCTGAAGCTCCTACCATGTCACATTTTAAAAATAAAATTGTTCAGAAGAGAAGTTCTGCCTGTTCAATAAGGCAATAGGTAACTTCTTCTTGGAGAGGCAGTTAAAATAGCGCTTGAGTGGTGTATAATTCCGGCAAAGGCAGACAATCTGCTGCTTCAAAATATTGTGCTCACCTTACCACATCTTGTCTTTCAGCCTTCATCTGCATTCAAGTGATGCTTCCTTAAGCTTATCCAAAAAATTCTGCAAAGTGGCTTTGTGGCAGCTGTTTGACAGAAAGAGGAAAGATTTCCCTTTCATGTAGAATGAATCAGGTTGTTGCTGTCTCAGAAATTTAGACTAAAGTTTCATTCTGAATGGTAGCAGTAAGATTACCATCTCCAGGTTTTAGATTTTGATAATCACGAAAGACAAAAAGAAATTGTTGTAAAAATTTAAGACGTTTCTTTGGGATGGCTTACACAAACATCTTCCTTAAATGAGACATGAATTACTAATTCTATGTTTTTGTATCATAAAAGATTAGCTGATTTTTTGAGATGCTGCATTGTCTTATGAGTCTATTACAAGTCAGTTTCCACTGGCATTAATTTAAGCTACTGTTAAAAAAGCCATAATGTAGAGTTTTCATCACGGCTACTTGAGTTCCTCAGAAATTTTTGAATTTATTTGATTATTATATAAAACTTCTGAAGTTCTAGCTGTGTTATTTTGACTCCCTAAACAGTTCTGAGCTAGCCCAATGGCCTGTCGAGTTGGGCGTTTTGGTTGGTTTTCATTAAACCTTTGGCAGGTAAAGAAGGATCATAGGCACAGATCCTGGAGGGGCTTCCAGGTGGAAGCCGAGTTTGTTCCATTTCTGTTTTCCTCTCTAATAACCCTGCCTGAATAGCTGTAAAACAAAACATGGGTGACACTGGAATTTAGTAGGGCAATAGGCTTAGATGTATTAAATTAAGCTTAAGTCTTCTCTCTGTGGGCACTGAGGAATGTAAAGGGATTGAAAAAATGGCATAAGTATGTAAACTCCAGAAACAGGGAAGGAAAGTGGTAATGTATTGTTTTGCTAAAATAGTTGGATGTATAATGTGCACACAGTATCCTTTAACATAACTTTTCTTAGTATTTGCTCTTTATTTGTGATCTCATAATTACCTTTCGAAAACCAAAATACTTGTAACATGCATGTTAAGAAATGTGTGAAATCATTAAGAGTATGTAGAAGAAACACTAATTAAAATTAATTCATAATACTGTAGAGATCTGTAGGTGTTGAAAAATATGAAGTTAGAATTCATTCATGTACAAAAACCATCACAAATACAGAATGGGAAACATTAGGCCCTTGCTACAGTCCACATCTTTACAGATGATCCATAACCTTTATGGCAGAACAGCACACAATGTAAGACAAATATTTGTCAATGAGAATGAAAAATTGCAGAAGTCAATGAAGTATTTTAGCTCAGCTTTGATTTTTTTTTCCATTAGTGAGAAAAACTATTCCAGACAAGCAGTTCTTGAAAGATATTTGATATTGCTGCAACATCAGCCATACAGTAATGTAATGCTCTGTAACAACTCAAGCCTTATTTTCCTACAGATGATTGCCTAGAATGGTTTATTTAAACTTGAAACCTGAAGAGACTTCTGGCTCCATAGACATTATTGGCATGTTTGTGCCCTACATGCACCATGCAGTCAGAGATTGCTAAGATTATTAAGCACCTAATTCATCCCCTGGGGTAGAGTGATTAATTTGCTTTCTAAAATGTGCTAACCCAGAATCTTAAAATATACATTCACCCATTTATGTATTCCTACTGGCCACATGTGTTGAATTTTTGCTCTGTATAAAATTAAGTTCCTCTGACTTCATTGTTTTGAGTGATTAAAACTATTCTTAGCTCTTTTTTCACCCAGCATTATATGTGTGTCTCCTTTTTTGTCCATCACTACTGATAAAATAAAAGAAAGGAAAAAAAAGGAAAACAAAACAAAGTCATTGGTGTCTTCCTGAGTAAAATAGGTGGATTTTTTTTTGTTTGTTTGTTTTTGCCTAGATTGAGACTGCTGCAAGCAGCCTATTTTGATTATTTGAAATATGAAATTGATCAATAAAAATGCAAAATGTGGGACTCTTTTTAATCCAAATTTAAATTACCAGTATATTCTACCTCCCATATTTTATAGATATTCAACATTTTGCCAATAGTATAATGGATCCATATTTTCCTATATAGAACATATGTCATTGTACTTTTTATTACAGGCGATGTTTATTTTGGACCTACCTTTTTTTTTTTTTTTTAAATTCTCTAAGTTCCATCCTCACAAATCTTTTAAACCTTACCCAAGAGAGTCTTCTCCTGTGAATAAAATTGCAGTTTTCCTTTTTTGTTTTAAATTTGTATAGGCATTTCTATATTGTTTAAAATCCCAATAAGAGTTGACTCGTTCAAATAAATACAACTGCATTTCCCTTATTTTTCCTTGGTCCAAAAAAATTATGGAAGCGTTCCATTACTATCCAATCACTTCTTAAACTGCTTAAGTTCATTATGTTTTTTTTTCTCAGTGGATTTTTATTATTTTTTAACCTCTGAACTGGAGAAGATGGAGAAAAAGTAAATAGTATGGTGTAAAATTTAAATGAAATTCAGACTCAGCAATCTGTTCTCAAGAGCAGTTGACCAAAATCAGTAATTACTTAAGTATGTATTGAAAAGAAAGCAGAAGCAGATCCAGCTAATTACTGTTAAAGAAGTCCAGACAGTTCCCATAAATCTGAATGTCATAACACTACAATAGAGGTAGCAGACAGGACTTTGAAATCTATTTCTTTACTAGTATTACTAGGAAAGAATTTTCAAATAGGCAGTAATGCTTCCTACCACAGTATTGTCACCATGAAAAATAAGAACTGATCATGATCTAACCCAACCATGTCACTCAGAAAAGAGAGTGAACAGCTGTTGTGTTCAGTGAGTTTATTACAAAAGCATTTTTTACTTTCCCATGAATTTGACAGGGAAAATAAAGCAGGTGAAACAAATGAAATGTTTGATCTTAGGCTTAACCTTTTATACCACTGAAAAATCCTAGAAGAGAGAAATAAGTATCTAGTTATAAGCAGAAGCCCCTTAAGCACCAGCAGTGTGCTCACTGTTCAGTTTATATCAGAACTTTTTAACAGAACAAGGTTGCATCTTCCAAGTTCTTACAGTATGTTCAGGTTTCTAATTCTCTCAGGTGTGTTAAATTCTTGCTCAGGCAGTGTATGCCCAAACCTTTATCTTTAGTATAGCCCATCTAACTGTAACCTCCCAGTCTGTCCCAGCGCATGCAGCCAGCAACTGGAACTGCTTAATAACTTGCAGTCTTGGGCAATAGGTCTACAAAGAATAATTTGAGGGTTTTTCCCATTAATGAGCAGAAAGAATTGTAGATCTCTTGACATTCAAGGAGCTATATCACTTCAGCTCCAACCTCCCTAGCCTGCTTTAGTAGAATGATGATGTGATTTTTTTGTAGGATTCCAATTTGATGAACTTTGATTATCTAATCTTCCTAAGATTAATGGAACTGTTGTATACCTTATCATAGCATAAGGTGTATTTATCATGGTATAGACACTGCACATAGGTGTTTTATAACTACCCTAGTTAAAAGTCCAAGTTCACCCAGCCATTTAGGATGTGATTTGCAAAGAAATATGAAAATTTTTATGAGATTTAAGAGAGCACATGGTTCTGCCTCTATTTTTACTGTTGGAATAAGGAAGTCCAGACTTCTCAAGGCTATTTGAAAACGCAGTGCTAACAAGGATGTTACTACTGTTGCCAGTATCAATATCTGGGTGGTTTGAGGTAGCGTTAACATGTGTGTTTATTTAAAATATAGTTAGCTATGGTGTATGCAGTGAAGATACCTAAATACTGTTATACACAATATTGGCTATGCTGTGGGTTTTGTGAGAATTGAGCCCAGAAGATCATGTACAATTTTCATCTTAATTTTTAATTTTCAATACTATTTATATTCAAGAAAAAAAATGGCATGCAAACAAGGTGGGACAAGAAAGAAGGGGAAAAAAGACCAAAAGAAAATGAATACATTGCAAGATTCTTCTGGAGTCTCTATCTACTCATGTTAACCCTGACCCAAAAGACTGGTATGCCACTTTTGAACAGCAACTTCTGGTAGTTTCACATTTTTATTCCTGATCTTTACAAACATTGCACTGGGTATTCCAATCTCACTTTGGACCTTGGGCAAGACTTCTTAGAAGAGAAAGCTTCAATGTGTCAGCTGAAGCAAGGGCATGAGTAACCAAATCACTCTGTAATAAAATTTGCCTCATTGCTTTTAAGGACTAGCAGATGGTTTCAACTTTATCTCCCATTGGAGACAAGCTGATTGAATTCAGTCTTTGCTTAATGGCTTCTATTTGTGGAAATGAAGATAAAGGAAGTAAGCTAAAGATTGGCTATTCCTGTACAGCCAAGAAGCAGAAAAGATTCTGCCTGTGTGACCAACAGTTCCATTTGCAAAAGCTGCTTTTTTCGTATATTTATGATGACTGGCAGTAAGTGATACCTTCTCACAATGAGCAGGTAAGAGAGTAGAGGGGTTTCCTACCTCACTGATTACAGTTAGATTCAGCCATAAATATATATATATGTATATGTGTGTGTGTGTGTGTGTGTGCGTGATAAAAAGAAAATATTTAACAAGACATTCACCAAATGCTCTCATTCCCTAGCTCTAATACAGGCTGCTGAAAGAAACCATTCAAACAGAAATTAAACTAACAGAATCTTGTGGATGTGAATCTTACTTCAGAAACCAAATTTACTGGGGCTATGGTGTGCATTGGGGTTGTCTAAACTGACTGTGTACCAATAGGAATACACAGGGAAACTACCCATTGTGGACTGCACTGTGAGTTGGGATACAGAAAGACAAGGTTTGAGAAGTTTCAAAATACTGGAATATTTGTGCTGGGAAACAGTTGCTGCAGGTTTCTTCTCTCATTGTGGACAATAGCCTATTTGAATCATGCAGACGTAGTTGTTGAACCTACGTATAGTCTAATCAAGGAGAACATTTAGTTTTGAGGCTAAGTAAAGACCCTTTGGAAGTTTAAAATTGCAAAATCATCACTAAAAACAGTTTGCTGGGAGATCGTAGCTTGCCTGGAAAGCAGCAGTCCTGCTTCTGCCCTGTTCAACCAGCACGGTGGGTAGCCAGCGTGTGGCTGGGATTTGTGGGTTCTCCCTGACTGCTGGACAGTCCTCCCAAGTGATGAAGCTAGAAGTAGTCCTGAACCTTCTTTTCATGAGAATTTTACAACTTTTAATTTTTGTTTTGAATTAGAATGAAATGTCAGAGGGCCTGTGTGTTACTGGATTCTGGTCCGGGGCTGCGGTGTCAGAGTTTGTGGGGACCTCAGCTCTTCTTGCAGACAGTATTCCCACCAATATAACAATAAGGAACTATCTCTAGGAAGATTCTAGACTTCTTTGCTCTGGGACTTGCCCACAACACATCTCTACTTGTGTAGTAGAGCCAAGGCACAAGGTCACAACAGCATTATGATTCAGGGGTAATAGCAGAGAATTTATACACGGAGAAACATTTTCATTTATACCATTGATCACATGGGAGTACACAGGCAGTATGTTGGTAGAAAGGACAAAGACAGAGAAGACTGTTTAATTATTTACATCTTATAAATGTGTATGTATGTGCTCCCACACATAAAAGCAATTAGCTCTCCTAAGTAAAACCAATTCAAATAGACAATAGCATTGCCAAAAGAAATAAGAGCATATTTTTAATTGTTACTTGAATAGTACTCCCATTGTGTGAAGCACTAGTGGCACAGCACCTCTCATTTGAATACCTTCAAGACCTGTAGAAAATCTGGGTAATGGAAATTCCTAAAAGGGGTGGAAGTAGGAGTATGAACCGCACATAAATACTGGCAAGGTGAAAGGCTTGGTTTTGTCAGAGGTCTGGGTTTGATCCAGACATTTTGGAATTTAGAACAGATGTCCACGGAAGAGTACAGACTGCTCCAGTGGAGGAGGTTCTGGTTGCTGAAGACACACACTGTACATACATAGTGAAGACTACGTATCAAAAGGAAGCAAGATTAACACTTGTCTTCATCCAGATAGGCTTGTCAACTCTGTGCATAGTACATCTGTGAAGTCTGATCAGTGTCTCCTTATTTTGCTGCAATTATGTCTCGAGTGTCTGTTTCAGCCAGAAGGTGAGGTCATTCAATGTGTACCTGCATACAAGAGTGTTAGCTCTGCCCTTGCTTCCAGGAAAGGAGAATATTAGTCAAGCTATGAGGTTGTGCTCACACAGCTGTGAGATTGATGGGCAGGAGCCGGGTCCCATACCTTCAGTGTCCAGGATCACAGTCCAGAGAAATTTGCTCCTGTTCTGTACATTTGGTATTCTTAATGAGGAAGCCTCTTTGTAGTTAGGAAAATATTTTTGTCCTTTGTAAGTGAAAGTGATGTTACCTTTTCCCTAATTGTTGCAGGTACCCTAGTACCCCATCATGAAAATGAGTTCTTACAAATACACATGAACTGAGAAATAGAAACTATGTAGGAAGAAGTCAGGAGTATGAAAAAAAATGGCAATTTGCAGGAGAAGTCTTTCTAAATATGGTGGGGTTGTTTTTTTCTTGTTTTGTTGTTTTTTGTTTTTTTTTTTTACAGAGAGGGAGTTGCCACTTGGGTGGTTATTTAATCTTTTACACTCAAGCAAAAGAATATATGAGACACACAATTCAGAACATCTTCAAGTGCTTTCAAAGCTTTGCCACTCTTTAAAGGGGTAACGAAGGGGGAGGGACACGGAGACAGAAAGCCATTCAAAGGTGGAGTAATGAAGGGAGAAATGTTTGAAAAACATCTTATAAAATGTTCACAAGCAGCAAAGAGGTTGAACAACTGCAAAACTGATCCAAAACCGGCATCTAATCCTCTTAATTTTTTGCTTCATCAGGGGAAAGTGCTGGACAAGAGGAAACATTTTCTGTGCAGTACAATATGGTAAGCACTTCAGTAAGAGATCTGCTTCAGGCTACATGCTGAATGGTGACCTTCTGAAATTGTTTAAACTAAGATTCATGGCAAGAATTTCACACTTTGTCTGTTTAGGAAAGCAGCTTTATCACACATGATCTAAAATGTGCTGAAGTATTCATTTTTTTGTACATGGTCTTATTTTTTTCAAGATTTATACTTTTTTTTCCCACCACATTACTTTTGGGAATGTGAATCAGTGTTTATTCTCTTGACAGAAAATACTCTTATTCTTACCTGTTTGTATGCTTTCTCCTTTGAAGAAATTATATGACAAAATCATTCACATTATGTTTTTCTAATGTTGGCAGATACGGTTGTAACTTTTAACTGATTTTTCTCTTTCCTTTGTTTTTCTTTTTTTTCCCATACCATCAGAAAGATACTAGGCTAATGAATCTGAGCAGATGTTCAGCACTGTGATATAAATTATATCAATATAGATAGCACAATGTTAAATACTCTGTTAAAGGGGAAGTAGTTTACAGTTTTGCATTGCTATGCTTTAAAGATGCTGTAGAGTCTCTAACACATCCAACAGGATTGTTTCCATATGTGCTGAAGATTTAATGTTGAAAAATTTGAGTATGCTTTAAAAGCACAACACCTCACTAGACAAGGTCTCTCAGCACGGGCAGCTTACCAGCCACTGGCAAAAGCCTGTGACTGACAGTGACTGGGCAAATATGACCAGCTCAGAAGACTGGGAAACATAAAATGGTGGATAAGTAGAAGATTTATGCATGTTATGAATTTTTTCAACTCACTGTAATTTAGTAATCTTTTGTGACTTTTCTCCCTTTGGGAGGAAAAACATAAAAGCCATTTTGAAGGTGTCTATAAGCAGTTCTGTTTCTCTCAAGCCAATAAACACAAAACTTACACATGCTATGCATTATGCTTTATTGTCTAGAACACAAGGCCACAGTGGAATTTCATGATAAGGATTTAACCTATAAAATTCAATAGGAATATAATAGGTATCCATAGAAATTCAAAATAGTTTAGCTTTCAATAGCGAATTAGCCCTTCTGTATGACTTTTTAATAGGTCTGTAGCACCCTACAGCAAGCATGACATTTTCATTAAATTGAATTACTACAAAATTTGTTGTAAATGCTGTAGGTTTTGGGGTTTTTTTCCCCTGAAGAACCTCATATTTGAAAATGGTAAGTTACTATAGCAGGCTGCTACATTGCTCTTGATTTCAGATTGTGAATAGCCATTCAGAATAATGTAGTTTGCAGAAATAGAGAATGCTCAATGCTCCTTGAGAAAAGGATCTTCTCTTAAAGAAGGGAGGTCATCACCTGAATTGAACTATGATGAACACACTACGGAAGGATGAGAGGATCGTTGTATACTCTAGTGAGATGAATATCATGAAATAGGGAGTTAATCTAGCATTTTTAGGAAAGGGAACCTGAGCAGAAAGTATACTGAAACAAGGTACTCAGAGAAAGATCAAATCCAATCACAATCTTAAATGATAAATGGCTCTGGTAGACATGAAAGAAGTTTATTTTAGGAATGAGGATAGAGTGGCTACAGGGTTTATCTGCAAATTTTAGTTTGGATTAGAATAGTCTGCTTCTAAAATGAATTTCCCAGTCATTCCCACAATCTTTGCTATCTTTCACATGATAAAACAGTTTTGGAGCATTTTATGTGACTACTTTCTTTATGAAATTAAATCAAAAGTTGGTCTCTAGGATCTCTCCTTAATGCACTCCAAATGTTAGTGGTTGTAGGTCAACAGGTCCACAGCAGAGCTTGGAATCAAGGCCCCTAAAATGTACAAAATATGACCACTGCTTCTCAGAACCAATATTTTGCTCTATGTATCAATTTATACTGTGATGCTCTTGTTAATGAAGCTGTATCCAAAGAGTAATTTAAAGGGAGAAATAAGATCTGTAGAGCTCCTTCTGCTTGATAAAGATGATATTTTATATTTTACTAGAAGGATGCATTGTGCAAACTGTAATTCTTCAATACGAAGCAGAAAAAGAACCTGTGAAAAAGTGTTTATTAAGTACTAAAGAAAATTATGTAGATCTGCTAGCATGAAGAAATTCTCTCAAGTCTGTGCTGCTGTGTAAAGCATTGGCACACGCTTTACTACTGCAATGGGTGAAGCCAATTTGCAGTTTTCAGAATCTCATTTGATAATCAGTTTAAAATAATTCTTACTGGCTTTTCAGACTGCAGTTTAGGATTGTGGTTTAGCATGTATTTTTCTTCCATCCAGAATGACTTGTGTATTAAAGTCTGTAAATTGATTCTATTGCAACATTTATTTTGTGAAATCTGCATTTTGAAAGGTGTGAGTGTTAAACATAGGTTAATCTAGCAATCTTTTACTGTGAAAATGTATTCCACAGGGCATTGAAGTGTTGTAGTAGAAAACTATCTGATAAAATAAGCAATCAAATAGGAATTTTGGCTTAAACTACTTTTTTTGAAGAATTAATTATCCTAAGACTCCTGTTTGAGCCAGCTGCTAGTATTTGTTGTGTGTAGCAGTCATTTACTTATTAAAAGTCTAAATTTATTTAAGATACAGTTGGATGTGGAATTTCTTGGTACAGTTACAGATACAATTTGAGAAAAAGATTCATTGTTATTACTTGAATTTTACAATTTGATTCTTCATAGACAGCAACTAAAAGTGAACATCACATTTCATTCCATTTTGAATAATATTGAATGTCTCAGCTCTTTGTAGCTCTGCTTAGAAATGAAATTAAAATGTTTTATTTTGTAGTCTAATCCTGTTCTAGACATCCCTTTTAGTTTTAAACAAAGCTTTGAAATATCTCTTTTTGACAATTAAAGCATTGCCTTTCACACAGTTGAATGCTAATGATTCTGCATTTCTTTTTCATTTCACTTCAAATACTTCCAGCTATGCAGATACGAGTACAGTTAAGGAATAGATACACCTGTTTGAGGTGGGAAATACTCGCTGGTGATGCAACAATAAGAAGCTTCTGTGATAGCATTCTTCCTGCACATTATATCATGGAATGCCGTTCATTGTATGAAGGTTCAAAGCCTGCCTCCTGTTTGAGGGTAAACAGGAGAGAAGCAAATGAAATGAAAACTTGAGTTAAGACTGCAGTGAAATAGTGCTAACTTCCCTCCTGGGCTGCTTTGAGGGATATTTTTCTAAACAAAAGTACCTACATGTACATATCATGCACAGCAATGGGAATGTGTGCAGTAAGAGGGAAATATCTGTAATTCTAGTGTGGTCTATTTCTTTAACTGCATATACATCTTTAAAAATAGATCTGAAATAGACCTTAACCTTTTGCCTGTACATGTCCTAAATTTAAAGCATGTGTGCCCACAATTTAATGTTAAATTTTATTTGCATGGTATTCAAAGGAATTAGAAGCAGAGAAACACGGGAAACACTGGAGTGAATAGGGTAGACTGTTGCCTCATATACTCTTGGAATCTCATCTTTGCAGGGAAGATACAAAAAAAGACAGTACATTTTCTATAATTAGCGACCTTCTTCTGTCATATACTGCCTAAAACATGTCTTTATATGGAGTTATGGCTGCTTTTACTGTTGATTCCCCATATCTGGCATCTTAGAGAAGGAAGAATGGCTAAAATACAGCTAAGGAAAGCAAAGTGAGAGATGATGTACTCTTAAAGTAGTGGCTAAATGTTAAAGGTGCGAGAAACAAATTAGGTCATAACTTTTACTATGCTTCACTATGCTTCATTTATTGTCCATTTTGAGTAATATTTATTTCATAGTTTGCCACATTGTCCAGTGCCAGATGTTCCAGAAAAAGTTGTAAGAAAAGCAGAAGTGTATAACTATTAAATATCATGACCACAGAGGAAGTTTCTTATCTTTCAGGCATCTAGTTAGTAGCTGCCTTACTGTGGAACCATGAAGATTTAGGCCTCCTATAAATTTTAATCCTTTTTAATATACAGACACATTTTAACAAACTGAAAATTGAAACACTGGATTTCAGCTTTATTATGGAAGATAAATTTATGTTTTCATTTAAAATGCATTCATGAAAAATTACAGCAAACAGGTAGTTATGCTACGTGCATTTGCTCTCATTAGTTGAGGAGAGGAGCAGAGCTTTAAAAAAATTGCATTTAGCTACTGTAAGAGATTCTAAGAAACATCTTTCTGCGAAATGGGACTGGTGGTAGGTGATTACTGGTAGGATGTATCTGGTAGCCCACAGACAGGGAGAGAATTTAAAAAGAAGATTCTATTCTTTTCAGGCAAAACATGGAGAGACTAAGGCTTGCATTAGTTTGATGACTTTTTGTCATCAGTTTGCTATTTTTCAGTAAGAGCTTTTTCAGAGAACTGTAGCGCAACATCGCTTTACACAGCACAGTATTTACAAATTGTTTGAAGAATCACTTACATTTCTTGTTGGAGTTAATGTTTGCTATCTTACTCAGATCCATGAATCATCAGTTTAGGGTTGCATTCTTGTCTGGGGTCTGTCCTTCATTGCATCTTTTCATTCTGCTCTGAATCTCTTTCTGTGTTTTAACACCATTTTCAAAAGCAGAACCCAACTACTAAACTGTTAAAATACTGAATATGATATAGAATGGCTCTGGTATGAAGCAAAAGCCTATAAATTCATTAGACAAGATTACCTTTTTTCTTTTTTTTTTTCTTTCAATCTTTGGTAAGATGGTGGTGGTCTTCATCTTTACCCAGATACTGCAATTTCCATTCCAGATAAGATTTCTAGGTTCAAAATTTATTCTTCAACTAAGAAAGTAGCCAAGAAACAATGTATGTATTATATTACTTGTATCTATATCATCTACTAACCCTTTGACCTGCTGTTGCACACTTGCTCTGTTGTACATGGGCCTTTCATCTTGCAAATATTGAAAAATGGATTAATTTCAAAGATAGCATTAATGCCATTGAAGAATAATTTCACATATTCCCTATGAATTTCAGTATCAAAGGCCTAAATCCTTTACTGGCTAATCTTGTGATTCTGTTAAGAAGGTGTTACAATTTCACATGAAGGTCCATTGATTTATTGCTAGAGGTGGTGGAAACTGATGTTTTGTTGGTGCTGGCAAATATGATAAGGGAAGAGCTATACCGCCATTTTCATGTAGAAAATTTGGATGTTTTAACTGACTAAAGTTAATCTCTGTGTCTAACTTCTCATCAGTAAATAAGGGTCAGCCATCTGGCAGTGATAAATTTGGCTGGAATGGATTCCATCTGCTAAAATATGATGTAAAAATATTCTGCTGTTCCATGGCACTGGAAAGATATGACATCTGGGATTAGACAAAATAAAGAAGCTTGAAATTGGAAGGCATTGACAAAATGATTTCCCTTCTGAGGAACTGAAGAGGTGCCATGGAAGGGTGGAACTAACCACAGGCCTGTAACTAGGGTTTATCTGTTCGCAGATAAGTTCTTCTAGAATGGAATGTTAACTCAGAAGTTAAACACTGAGTTCACTCTTCCTCTCCAACCTCACTCTACCACTGACTAAAGTTATTAAGTAGATTTATGGCCAAGAGAATCACGTATCTGAGTACATAAAGATGTAGGTTTCTCATATGAACATGGAATTTTGTGCTACCTGGCACCCAGCTGTTTGCAGCTGTGCAGCTTGTGGTTTACTAGAAGAGCTGGAAAAATAGAAAAGGCCTTGCACTGTTTTATCTACAAGCTGAAGTAGGTAGCTTCTCTTTTGATTGGTCATTATAAATATATCACAATAGAGCTTCCAGGAATCCTATTTTTCAAGGCACTGAATTTGCCTGAAGAATGAACAGGCATGCTCTAGAGCTGATGATTAAACTTTTTTCTTTGCCTTTTCTGTATACTGAGACATGAAATTCTATCATCAAAATTCAGTATCTTCTGCATAGATAAGGTCTGTCCAAATTGGCTAATTTGTGTTTTCTAGTCTTTGACTGGCTGATGCTGAAAAAAAAAATAGCAAAGACATAACTCATCCATGATTATCAATTCCCCAATAATAAACTATTTTTATATTAAGTGCTTTTAGTATACTTTGCATTGTGCCAGTTTTGAAAGGTGAAAGTTTTACAGGTGACAGAGAAATCCTAAGGGATTTGGAGAAAACTTGCAGGTCTTCCATGTGTGAGCAGATTCCCCAGGGAGCCCACATCCTTGTAGACATTGTTTCCAAAATATACCTTTCAGTTTAACTAGAAAACTTCCTTTAAAATTAAGAAAATATTTTTAAGGAGTGACATATGGAAAACTCTGATCATGATTGATTTTTTTTTTTTTCCTAGAGCAAAGCAAGCTGCTTTCTAAATTATCATGTCCCA
Source organism: Sclerurus mexicanus (assembly GCA_013396755.1). Taxonomy (NCBI): domain Eukaryota; kingdom Metazoa; phylum Chordata; class Aves; order Passeriformes; family Furnariidae; genus Sclerurus; species Sclerurus mexicanus. The sequence goes on along the minus strand of VWZF01005267.1, from coordinate 70,266 downwards.
GAGAGGAAAGATGTGAAAATAAGGTTCTGTGTTTGACCCTATCCTGAAGACTGGAATTATAATGCATCCCACAGAATTACTCAACAGACACCATGCTAATGTGATGTTCTTTTTATAAGTCTAGGCAGTGGTATGCCATCATATATAACTCAATGGCTGCTGTAATGTGAACCATCAGGCATTTAGTTTTAGAGTACTCTGTACAAGTTAATTTTCAAAAATCAATCCTCCGTAATTGGTTTAATAGTTAATAATAACTGACTACTATGGTGCGGTAGAGGAGCTATTATGTCCATTAGAATGTCTGTAAGTGTGAAAATTTTTCATTTGTGACCACAGCCAAGAGAAAGGTTTTAACAACTTTTTTTTGCTTTACTTTAGCAGAAGGCAATTAAACAAGAAGTTTGTGCAGGTTGAAATTTTTTTATTAGATACACACTCTCCACCCTTCTTTTTTGTTATTGTAGGCAGTGCTATAGTTGCTTTTGTAGCCAAATCTCACATTAATTGCAGTTCAGCAAGAAATGCTGATCTTAAGGAACATTGGGAAATAACGTAGGATTCAAGTAAATACAAAGAGACTTTGACTAGATGTCCGTTTTTTTGTGTGTGCATAATGGCATATTTCAAAAAAATCTGTGTAATTTTAAAATAATGAAAAACAAATAGAATGAGTAGAATTTTAAGGCTGTGCTCCTGAGAAAGGGATTTAGCTGTAATATTCTTACATTTCAATAAGGAGTACATGAGCTTAAATTAGGCAACTGCTTACTTGTTTTGCTGACTCATGGGCTCAGTAAAAATACTACTGTGCAAAATTTTCAAAAAAACTTTTTAAAGGGATGTAGTTTTATGGTTTCACATATTTTGTCCTTTTGTGTTTAAATTGCAAATATTTTCACTGATGACAGAGAATCCTACTTCCCTTCTGCATTTAAATTTTTGTCTAAATATTGGTCTTGATTTCTTCTTCTAATTTATGGGTGACTTCTCTTACTATTCCTGAGGCTTCCTTTCAATGTAAAACTTCTTAGTCTTGAAGCTGTGACACATAAAAATCAATCTCAACTTATACTTAGGCCCTTGTAAAATACTGTTTCCTTGGCTAAATCCCCAAATTACTTGTACTCCCACAAAGTACACTTATTTGAATACAAGTAGACTTGTAAAAGACAGAAAAATTTAAAAGTTTGATCACTGTTAGAACAAACATAATAATTCTCTTTTATTTTGCTTTAAAGAAAATGCTAAGCATGTGCTTCAACAATTACTGAATTGGACTAACTGAACTCAGTTGTATAGAACCTTTACGTAATTTGTGATCTGAAAAAACAAATATGATTAATACAGAGGACATAAACACTCTAGTGCAAGATGCTGATGCTTAGAAAGTAAAGTTAATTTCAGAATTTGACAGCATCGTGTGTTACAATCCACTTGTTTCCCTCACTTATGATCTTCTTTTCTCCAACATTCCAGTCTGTGGGGTATAATCTGATATAAATATCTGACTATATAGATATAAAGGATAGATCTAGATCTAGATCTAGATCTAGACCTTTGTGTAACAGCTAGTAAATTGAAAAGAAACCTAGTGTCTCCACTCTCTTCACAAATATTTCTTCATTTCAAATAGTTGCAATATTAGTAGAATAAAAAACACATCAAACATTCATTTTTACCAGCAGGGTTTTTGTTTTTGTTTTTTGGCTTTTTTTTTTTTTTTAGTTTTTCTTTTTTGTGTAACAGCTAGTAAATTGAAAAGAAACCTAGTGTCTCCACTCTCTTCACAAATATTTCTTCATTTCAAGTAGTTGCAATATTAGTAGAATAAAAAACACATCAAACATTCATTTTTACCAGCAGGGTTTTTGTTTTTGTTTTTTGGCTTTTTTTTTTTTTAGTTTTTCTTTTTTGTTGTTGTTGTGGTTTTTTTGTTTGTTAGCAGATTGCCTTTACAGAGAGCTTTCATGTTTGTTATTTGTCTCCATTTGCTGAAGTAGCTGAGTATGGTCCAAATGGAGAAATAAATCACAGAAAAAGCTTATTAGGAAATGTTTATATTGTTGAATTAGAAAGCAGTAGGCAGCATTTGTTAGGCCAGATAAACTGTATATTGCTGTCTTTTGGGGAAACTAAAACCTGAATAAAATCTTTACCTTGGACACAAGTTTTTCTCCAAAGGTTAAGCTGATACAGCAGTTACTTCTTTAATTATTTATGGATGAGACATGTGAAATGCCTGCCAAAGTTAGCCAAGAGAAAATAATGGCTAGTATTAAACATTTGACCTTGAAAGCAGCTCTGATTGAAAATAATTACCCAAGTTTTAAAACCTTTATTTCCTGTTCTGGTGGCAATGTCCTTCTTAAGCTGTAATAAATTGCCCAATCATTTTAGCATCAGATTAACTTGACTCAAGTGTTTATTTCACATTAAGCTTCAACATTACTGATGCACTATGTAAAAGTGATATTAATTATCTGTAAGGTTCTTTTTTTCTCTTTAAATCCAGACTTCTTTGGTGGTATAAATTTTCATTGATTTTGCCCTCAATGTTCCACTGAGGCCAGATGTCATTTCAACTTATCAAAATCTTAAAATTAACTCTGAATTTTGTGCTGACCTCTGCGATTTTTTGGTATTGAGCAGGTGCAAATGAATTCTCTTAGACTCCTTTGTTATGTCTATCTGTGTTGTCAACCTAGTTTACATTAACATCTGGAAAACGGATATGGGAAAATTTTTAATTAGCTGTCAGTCTTCTCAATGAGACTTATTTTGGTCATTCAGTGAATAATATTGGCTCATGACTATTTCTTCATAAAATATATCTCTAAAAATAAATTATAATTTTTTCTTTTCAAGCATAACAGTGCCACCATAACTACTGTGCATAGATTTATGTGGGGGTTTGTGTTTTGGCAAACATTTTGCCTCAAGGATACCAGGTGTAGCTTTGTAGGGTCCTTTGATTAATGTCTGTCTAGTAACATCACTGGTCGCTTTGGGCAAACTGTTCTATAAAAGGAAATCTTCCTGACATGGAAAAGAAAATTGCAAATCTGGTGTGCATGAGATTTTAATTACAATAAACAACAATTAAGCAGATTATTATAGCAGTGCAATTATTACTCTAAAGTTGACATTGTGTCAGCACCTTATTTTCATTGCTTTTGTAATCAGTCTGTAGAATTTGCCTTGAGCTAAAATTTTTAAAGTCAACAACAAGATTTAAGACAATTTATTTTTCTAATTTATTTTAGTCACTGGAAAGATTTTCAGAGCTTTCTTTCTGTTTCTTTTTTTTGGTCACAAAGCCATCAAAAATGTTTTGCATCTATCTGGTTCATAACAAGCCACATCCTGTTGCCCTTATGCAGTAAGCTTCCCTCTGACTCTTAATTAATTGTGCACTACTGGTGTGCTGTAATGTGTGCTCCAAATGCCTTGTATTGTGCATCAATGTCTTGTAAGAAAACAAGTGGAAAATATTTTTAAAGCTTCTTAAATTGTCTATTTCATTACATATGTCTATCCACTCTTTGGGGGGCAGAGAAAACTAATGGAGACTGAATCTCTCAGTTTGAAGAAAATGTATCTCCTCCACAGCCTAAGTTTAGCCTCATTGCTAAATGTGATCAACAAGTCATTTTTTTGATACTGTTTTCTCCTGCCTGTCCACTTCTTGCTTTAAAAAGGTAGAACTAGCAATATAATTAATGGAAAGATAATAGCATTTCTAACTGAAAAATAGACCTTTGGTAGGATTGGAACTAAATGCCTTTGAACACAGACACATTTTCCTCTCCTTCATGGTACTTCATAGTAATTGAGCAAATTTTATAGGGCCAGAATTAGTCACAAGAGAGCTCTCTATAGTACTCTTTGAAAGCAATGGAGGCACAATGAAAGTTTTGTGAAAAAAAGAAAAATATTAATTAAGGAAAGAAACTATCTGGGGAGTAGTTTAGCTTTGATATGTTTCAGCTTTTGGGCTTACCTGCATGATGACTGCAGTGAGACTAAACCCGCAGACTGGCTCCAAATGTCGGCAGGCCAGCTGGGATCAGTTTTTGGCAAAAAGACAAGGAAAAATAAAGGGTCTGCAAAGCTCCAACTGCAAACTATGTCAGCTGCTGTCAGTGAAACAACCCAAGAGAGGAGTAGAGCCTTCAGGTTTCTACAGTTTATGTAGAAAACTACTGCTTGAAGAACACAGGAGGTGCTCATCTGGAGCCATTTCTTCTCACCAGTGGAGGTAAACTAAGCTGAAGTCTGCTCCTCTCTCACACTTAGGAGAGGCTCCACAGACCTTGACAAAACCGAGTTTCTTTCATTTTATCATTTTCAGTGAAATGACTCAGAAGAATTCAGAAAGAAAATGTGGAAAGTTGCCTAAGTCTGACCCTTAATCCACTCAGAGTGCCAGTTGCCTAACAACTGAGATAAAGAAGCACGAAAGGTTTTTCTGTGCTTTGACTACGCTTTTCTTCTGAAATACTATTTAAACTGGTCCTTGTATACATGATGGAACAGTAGTTGCTGTAATTGCAGACAATAAACAAATGTATAGGCATAGATTCATATTTCCAACGGTGACCTAATTCTCTGTGAAACATCCACTTCCAGGGCATCATGTTATTTTGCTTGCTTTTCTGGTATTCTGATATTACACCACTGGATTGAAGTGCTTTACTAATTGTGATGTGCACAAGTGGGTGGTCATCAGAGAGAAAAAGCTACTTATAGTAAAAGGAGTTCTATCAGGTACGCTGACTTTATTTACATTGTATAGTTAAGTCAGTATCCACCCCTGTCTTGTGGCTTTGCACAGCTTTGTCTGGGGTCAGGGGGAGCCCCTGTAAACCTTTCCCTCCAGATAAAAATATTTGTCATGTGTGTGCACATAAAGGGTACTACTAACCTCAATCCTGTAAGCTGTCTTCCATAAGGTAGACCTGCATTAGCAGAAGAATGTGTGTATGAACAATAAATCTTAAAAAGCTCTAATTAGTGCAAGGTAAATAATGTTAGGTAACTAACATTAACTAGGTAACTAAAGGTAGTTAGGTAGTTAGGTTGAGTATTACGCAGTTACAAACATGTGGGTCCTGACATATTTCCTCTGTGTATATCGCTACAGACACATACGGATCTAGAATTTTATGTATATCAGGAATTTACCTGAGGTGTAATAGATACTTGTAAAACTTAGTATTTTCTTTTTGTGAACTTCAGGGAACCTAGTTAAAACCATGATCAGCAAACTGTCTCTGTATTTCCTGGGATTTGAGTACTTTAATGTAAGTAAAGGATCATCACAATGAAGATTTGGTATGATAAAATTGTTATTCTCCTAAAGTTATCTTTTTCATTCTAAGAGGGGTGTCTAAAATTGGAATCACTAACACTAGAAATGTTAAACCTAATTTAGTTTTTTTTAAGATTACTGGATAACTAAAGGGTCATTATTATTCTGTTTTTTGCTGTAGAAATATAGCTGGTTGAAATTTTTGCTTGGAAGTGGTTAATTTATTAAGTGTTTTCTGCCTATTTATTTATTTTTTTTTAAAGCATGGTTGAACATCACTCTACAGTTCATTTCTGCGCACACAATTTGTCTGCATGTACTGTCATCATTCCTTCATATCTCTTATTTTTTGCTCATGATGGAGAAAGTGATGTTTTAATATCCACATCATTTCATTGTAGAACTATTGAAGCTATGGAAGGAATCTCAGCAATGCATTTAATTTAATCAAAAACAAGAAAAAACAATTACAGTTGTATAGTAAGTCATAATTTTCTCTTCTGAAATATTATTTAACGTGCAGAGGTCAGTTTTCTAATTTTCTTTGCACTAACCAGTGCTAACCCACTGACCTTTGGTACCCAATTTCAGAATTTTAATATTAATGCTGGAAGGAAAAGTTGCAATCCTTCCAAAGCACAGATGTATTTTTTTTTTTTATCTTTTCTTACTCAGTGCACCACACTTTTTCTGCTCATGAAATACTTCTGAATTATTTGCAGAATCATAGAATCAGCCAAATTGCAAGGGACTCACAAGGTTCATTGAGTCCAACTTCTAGCCCTGCACAGGACCATCCCCAAGAGTAACGCAGTGTTCCTGAGAGCATCATCCAAATGCTTCTTGAACTCTGTTAGGCTTGATGCTGTGACCACTTCCCTGGGGAGCCTCTTCCAGTGCCCAAACACCCTCTGGGTGAAAAACCTTTCCCTAATATCCAGCCTGAACCTCACCTGACACAACTTCAGGCCATTCCCTCGGGTCCTGTCACTGGTCACCACAGAGAAGCCATCGGTGGCTGTCCCTCCTCTTCCCCTCAAGGAAGTTGTAACTCTAATGAGGTTTCCCCTCAGTCTCCTCTTCTCCAGGCTGAAGAGACCAAGTAACCTCAGCCCCTCCTCATACAGCTTCCCCTCAAGACCCTTCACCATCTTTGTTGCCCTCCTTTGGACACTCTCCAATAGCTTAATATCTTTCCTACATTGTGGTGCCCAAAACTGCACGCAGTATCAGAGTGAGACCACCCCAGTGCAGAGCAGAGCGGGACAATCCCCACCCTTGACCAGCTGGCGATGCTTTGCCTGATGCCCCCCAGGACAGGGTTGGCCCTCGTGGCTGCCAGGGCACTGCTGACTCAGATTCAACTTGCCATCGACCAGGACCTCCAGGTCCCTTTTCATGGCACTGCTTTCCAGCATCTCATTCCACAGTTCTTTTCCTTAAGACAGGAATAGGTATTATTACAGTGATATGACTCTCCATTGTCCCTGTCCATTGTTCTGAGAGACTTCAATCTGAATCCTCTTATTGTTTGAGTTTATCTATAATTAATTTTCTAGACTTCATTACTGACACTTAAGGACATACTTACCTAATGACAATGTTTCTTCTCTTCAACATCACTGTTGTGGGTGGAAGTTTTATGCCTGTGGGATGGGTGCGTAACAATTCATGTTTTTATTGTTAATTTTCAGTTCAAAGCATTTTAACCTCAGAGAGAAAGGAGAAAAAATGTTTTTGCCCATGTTAAAAAGAAAAAACCTTATGTTTTCTAATCTCTAGTGTACTCAATGTTTAAGATACAATTTGACATACACAGTCTTTGCATTCTAAGGTCCTTGAGTTTTTTGCAATAAGCACTGAAAATATGACAGTGAATAGTGTTATTTCTAGAAAACACGATAGCACTCTTTTCCAAATACCAGTGCCTAATCACACTTGGGAACAATGGGATTGATTTGTTATTGTTTGGTTCCAAGTTGCCAGTGCTGACATGTCTGAAAGAAAAGAAAACAAGCAAACTGCCCAACATCAATCATGTAATGATGTTATCAGATTTACATATGAGGGATATTCTCTTTCCTTCATTCATTTTCTGTAATGATCATTACTTCATGTTTTGCTGTGTCTTGATTGCCTGCCTGCTACCTGTCCAAGAGCTGATCCAAGCAGCTGGGCTGGGCTGGCTTGCAAGCCAGCAATGATTAACTGCAAAGGCCATTTAAGTCAATGGCCAAAACTGCCTCTAATCCAGCTCCCATTGAAAGCATGATAGTAATAATCAACCTCTCAACTTGTGACCCTTCTGTGAGTTCACCCATGTTTTGTCCTAGAGGAATAAAGTATTTTGCTTCTAGAATGTCTCTTGAAGGGTTCTCATCTTTTGAAATGTGCATAATAAGCTCATTGTGAAGGCAGGGTCACAGGTGGAGGCAGGACAAGAGTATTGTGTTGCTTCATGCAGGAAAGCAGTAGCAGTTCTACTAGTAATGTATTACTAGTAAAAGAAAGAAACTATTTCAAGTGGCTTTTTTTTTTTTGTGCTGATTGAGTCCCATATCTGTGTACAGAATGTGTTTGGAATTATTTTCTGAGGAAGTTTTTATAGATAGCATGATCTATCAAAAGATAAGCATGAACCAACAAGGAAACATGCCAGCATCATGTTTATGGATTTATATGTATTTGAACTTTAAAACTTTGTTAGCACACCGGAGACAATGACAGAAAACACTGATACAGCACCTAGAATTAGTTTTATAAATTGCAGTATATGTAGGTTAAGATGTAAACATACTGGATCAGGAAAAGTAAGAATAATTAATGAAAGATTTTTCTAGTACTCCCAAAAACATCCTTCATAAATAAATAAATAAATGACTACACAAACGATGACAGTTTTCAACTGGATTTTGTCTTTAATTATTCAAGCTAATCAAGCTTGTGAACTCTAGTCAGTTAATGGTGGTCTAGCAAAAATTAACTGCAGTTACTCAAGGCTTCTAGACAAAGCACAGACATGGAAGATAAGAAAAAGAAATATATTAATGTATGGGGAAGCTTGTTGTTTAATGTCCACTGGTTCTCCAATGTATATCTTTATGTATGATGCTATATCGTGGTGTTTGGCTGTCTCATCATTCATAATCACCCTATGAAAAAAAGGATATATTGCCATGTCATGTAAACATTGCTTAAGAGAAGCAGCAAACTGAACATTAATTGAAGTCCAAATTATGAGGTGCCTCACAGTTACCTTAAATGCACAAGCTTTCTGAAGCAAGAAGGGAACTATGAGTTAAAGCTTACAAGGTGAAAAAAAAGGTCTTTGCATATTGACACTGCAACCTAAAGTTAGGGTATTGAAACATGATTGATTTTGTAAGTAATAGAAAGCTTCAGTATTCATGGTACACTCTTACAAGCAAACTTTCTAAATGCAATAACAGCAACAAATCCACAGCTAAATCTGTTAATCAGGTGCTAATGTATGAATTTTCCTCAGGGTTTTTTATCACCATTATGCTAAAATAAAAGTTATAGAAAGTTAATCTAAATGGATATTAACATTTTCAATTTGTTGCTTCAGGGTGAGTGTATGAACACAGAAGCTTTTCTCTGTCATCCCCTCATGACATTGCATCTCGCTAAAATCAACATTTATGAAGCAGATTGATATGACTTCTGACCTTTAGACTTGGAGCTGTATCTGACTCCTGGCTACATCAGGCAAGGGAATTAATGAGTGTACCACTCTGCCTTGCTGTAAGATCTGTTCCTATAATGATAATTATAATGGCACTATTATGTTATTATGGTTGAGGTGCTGTCATCAATCCCATTATTGAAACAGGGATTTTAAGGGGTTGCTAATTCAGCTATAAAAACAATATTTATGTTGCAGTAGTGTAATCAAGGGTGAATGCAAGAGAGAGAAGACTAACACTTTCTACCAAACACTGCTGGGGTAGGATCCAGTCTGCCTAATGTAGCAATCTGATTCCTCAGTTCCTTATGAAGCCTTCCATGAGGAGAAATAAAAGCTTCCATGAACAGTGCCATGATGGAGCTATGCAGGCCTTTGGAGGGTCATTGTATCTCCATACATTTTCCTGGGTAGAATAAACCTCTTGAGAGCTTCCATGGCACCTACACTTTCGGTCTGATTACAGGGGTAATGTGCAAATTACCCCCTGTAACATTGCTCCTTATTTATTGTTACTGGTGGTTGTTGGTTATTATTATTTGATTGCAATCATTAAAGAAACTTTTATTAGATATAAGGGCTGTGTGTTGCTAAGCACAATGTGCAAAAGGTGAACAAAACATGTAAAGGCACTACTCTTCTGGAAAGTAAGAGACAACACATTCCCCCCATCTCTACCCAAACAAAACAGTAATTTATTTTCAGTCTAGTAAATTCTGTAGAGTGGATTAAGTAATATATTCATCCTCACCTGTGTTGGATCCTGTCAAAATAATGGTTTCTATTAGTTACATATATCTTGAATCACTGTTGTCTCACGTATCCAGGACACACTGTGAAATATTTCTTAACAAATCTAGCTAGTATTTTACTAGAATAAAAGTCTGAAATTTAGCAAATCAATTCAAGGAAAAATGCTGTAAAAACACAATAATTATTCTATGCTTTTAACCAAATTGCCAAGATGAAGGTGGGCATAAACTGCTTTATTTTTTCATTTGTTCTGATTATCTGTTAATATAGCAAAGTGCAAATCAATTTGTAAGAGTACATTAAAACTCAGTGTATTTTTTTGTTGTTGCAGGAAGACTTCTAAGGCTATATAATATTTTAGAAAAGTTTTAATGTAACAAAGAGAATCTCTGTTTTACAGCTGATGCAAAATTAATGGATTAGTTGGAATGAAAAATAATATTCTGGACAGACTATTTGGAGATATAAATGCAATTTTGAAGTATTTTAGTGAGTATACCAAATATATGCTTTCATTTGCCCTTGATTGCTAGCTCTTGGTGACAATTTTTTATGAAAGCACTTTTCGTAGAGTAAGTTATTATTTTGTATAAACTAATGGTGCAATAAATTTTTTCAGTACCATGCGAGCTTGTTTTAGCTATTAAAAAAATTCAACCGGCACTCAGAATTATTCTTCACTCTCTTCTGGTGTCTCTTGTTTAATAGATACAGAGGGTTTTTTTGATCTTGCTAATATTTTCCTTATTTCTCAGGAGAAAACACTGTAAAATTCTCTACAGATAGCAGCAGACATTCTTAATTTATTAAGGAATATTTTCATAATCAAAACATTTATTTCAAAATTGGAGCTACATGATTATCTTCAGGCACTTGACTTTGGTCTTTAAGAAGGTGGTTACCCTACTTTCCTGCAATGGTGAAGAGAAAGAAATAAGAAATTTCAAAGGGCAATTTAGATTGCAAGTGGGCCAAAACACCCCTTGAGATGAGTATCTTTGTACTACTCACATAGGCCTTGATTTGTAATGTATTTACCACTGATATTTTTGTGAAAGTTTAGCTGCTGGACCACAGAAATTACAATGGTGCCTAGAAAGTAGATTATGTTCCTGTTTCCAGATGGAAAATTGCATTTAAAGACAATTACATATGTTATATAGGTAGTCTTCTGCCTAATCTAATTTTAGAGAGTCTCTTGAGCTAATAAAGCAAATGAACAGGTTCAAAGACTCACCTTTTCCAGTGATGCAGAATTCATACCTGAGGAGTGTTTGGAAACCACTGCTCCTTATAATCCTCTATAGACAAAGACTGTCAAAGTTGGCTGCTTTGGCAATGTTCCTGATGAAATTGTAAACAAGTGAAATTGTTAACTGCGAAGTTGGAGTTAAAAATCTGCAGCCCACAGATTACATTTAGAAACTTCAAAGACTTTGAAATATCCTTCAAAATAAAGTTTTTAAAAATCAGATGTGTACAGAGGGAGTGAGTTTCTAACAGAGTTAGTTGTTTTGCACACATAATTCCCAAAATTTGATAATTTCCAAGTGCAACCTATTTTATCCTCTCAGGCATGTGGTTTCACCTTCTCTTGGATTTAGTTTGCTCAGTTTTGGCCATGTAAAACACTCAGATGTCTAAGCCTAAACTTGACATTTGAATTATTTTTTATTGTCTATTTTTAGATTAATTGCTGTTTACCTTTATCCATTTTCTCCATTATAGAAATGGCCAGATTTGATTTGAATATCTAATTTTTGAGACATTGAATTAGGACAAATCACTCCCTTATATTTTGTATTTATAACACTGAAATCCGAAGGAAAAGAAATCAAGTTTCAGAACTTGCAATTTCTGGGACAGACTAAGTTTAATTTTGAAAAACTTAAACTTCACTTCGTATATATGAACATGTATGAAATAAAAGGATTGAGCTATCTACACCTTAATCTTGTTCCTTAAATAGGTTTTTAAAACAAAAAAACCCAAAACCGTAAAAAAAAAAAAGGAAAAAAAAAGAAAAAAGCTAGGGTGCAACGGTAATTACAGAGGGTGCATTTGAGAAATATATTTCACAGGGCTAGTAATTTGTATTGTGCCAAAGTCCTTGCTAATTATTCTTCTGGTATGGCCTTTAATGTGGAATGATTTTCAATGCAGTAAACACAGCGAGCATTGTGGAAATAAATTGGAAGGGATCATGGGAGAGTTTATTAAGGTTGACAACTCTTTTTATTCTTCAGATAAATGTTGTACACACTGAAGGGCACATTATATGTAATTTATAGTCAATAGAAATTTTGGGAAAGTTAAGTCTGGGTATTAATTTGAAGTATCTCTTCTTTAACATTAATCTCTCTTTGATCTTGATTGCTGAAGATTACTCAATACTGCAGAGTTACAGAGACCTGGGTTTGCTGTGAATCTGCTGTCTCATGGCTGGTTTTGAATTTCATGATAATGGAAAAAGAAGCAATATCGAAATGAAGGGTGTGACACTGGTTTGTATTGTGGGAGGTATTATTTTTAAGGTTTTCTTTTTTTTTTTTTTCTTCCCAGCAGTTCTTGCTGTTATTGTTTGGTTATAATTGGTGAAGAGCATGTGACAACACCAGAATAGACTTGAAAAACTTTATGGGTTAGATATTTTGAGGGTAGACAATGTTTTAAGCTATAAAACACAGTTCCAGCTTTTTTATTTTCAGCTTTTTTTTCTGGATCTGTTTTTTTGCAGAACAAGCTGGGCATATGTATGCAGGTATCTCTCGTCTTCTGCTCCAAAGACTGATCAAAAGATGACTTGCTTTTCATTTTGTGACAAAATCTTTTGGATGTAACCTTTGGGAACTAATTTCTGATAACCTTAATCAAAGTGCATTATTTATTTTTCCAAATTGTATTCACTTCTTCAAGGCAGACTAAAAATAGCTGCCAGGAAAGATGTTATCAGAATATAGCTGCCAGTGCATGTAGCAAGTTTTCACACTCTTTCTACCTCAATTAAACTAATAAGCTTACCGTGTAGGATGAGTTGCTCAAAGACCTCTGGGCTTCTGAAAACATTCCTTTTCCAAAGTTTATATATGACTATCCTGGATATATCTAGGTAAGAATACACTGGATAGTTTATATACAAGTTTAGGTTTCATTTATAATAACAAATATGTATTTATTTCTTGACATTTGTTTTTGTAGATTTGTTTTAAACTTTACTAATCACTTTTCAGGTGCTTCTAATTTTCATGAATTTGAGTTTTCCTAATTGTCTTGATTTTTTACAGATCATTTGTTTTAGGATCAAAACAAACACTGATGACATTGGGACAATTTTTCAGTCTTTTTGGAATTATTGTTCTGTATGATGATTTATAAATAACAGTTTAATGTTCCTTATAGTTTTTTTGGGTTTTTTTTTCTGACTAAGCTAAAGATTTTTAATATGGAAAACTCATTGTGTTTCATAAATGGAATAATTGAGAGTTGGACTGCTTTGATCTTTGCACCATTGCATCATTTGGCTCTGACTATTTAAAGCTGTTTACAGACCACAGCCTGTTTGTAGAACAGCAAGCAGGGACAGGGCATTCAGTTGTCAGAATAAAGAGAGCTGCAAGGTCAAAAAGCAGCAGTCTTCCTTCTACTTTTTGTCATACATATTTATTGTTAGTATTTTTATTGTTAATTATTATGATTAGTATGGTATTGTTAATATTCATGCATTTAATGACCCTACTCAATAGAATTCATTTTAAACATGAAAAATGAAAAAATATATTCAGACATTAAGACTCATAGCAAATTTTTTACATTTACTTTTGATATGTTTATCTATATCTACATTCATATTTGGCTTATTAATAATCAAGTTATCATAATTTGTTCTACATGCTTCATGCATAATTATGTTGATCATATGATATGTGTGCACACCAAAAAAGAGCCAGAATAGGCAGACTAAAATGGCAATCCAAGTTGCACATCTGAAAGGGTTTTTTTCCACATATAACAAAGCGGAACAGACATATCTGTAGCCCATTCTCTTGTGAAAAATCTGCCTAGCTAAGTAGTAGATGACATATATGTTATGAACTAGGTTTCTGGTCATATTTTCATGAGGCTACACTACTACCTTTGAATTTTGGTGTCCCAAAATTTCATTTTTTTACCTGTAAACACCAAAATTAATTTTCCTTAGACAAATTGTGATGGATATTTTGAGGAGGTAAGAACTTAGTATTTTATGTACAAATTCAAAGCACTCCTTCAAATAAGAGATGCACTATGTCCCTAGTTGAATGCATAATGATGACTAGCCCCTACTTTGTTCAAGTCGTCTTCATGTTTCAAAGAATTTTGTTGTGGTTGAAACTCAGCTAAACTACAGTTTAAAGTGCACTTCAAGCTGGCAGTCCTGCAAATGTGAGAACACTGAAACCCTTCTCAATGTTCTTGTCTTTGACTGTACTTGCTTATGAAAAATTAACCTCTAACTCTTACAGCCTAATCTTGGTTGATGTTTCTTCAGGAGATACCAAATTGTTTATATGAGCGTATCCCTTTAGAGAACAAAGCTCTCTAGGTCACAATGCCCTTGGACTAGGCACACTGAGCTTATGAAACACACTTCTGCATTTGCAATAAATTCTGATGAGATAATTTTTCCTCACAGAAAATTGTTTTTCTTCTCAGTTTGTCAGCATTCTCCATTTAACAAGAACAGATCCAGCATACAATATAGACTTAAACTGGTTACCAGCTCTAGAAGCTTCTTTCATTCACACAGCTAATATTTTGGGCATACTTCCATTCAGATCATGGTGTGTGAGAAAGATAACAAATCTCATTCTGCGTAGTTTTCCCAGATGTTTCTTTGCCAAAGGGAACAGCTGCCATTGTCACAGTTTTAAGCTCTGTGTCTGACAGCACCTTATGTCAGTTCTGCAATGAAATTTTGTGGAGTTTGTTGTTTTTTCTTTATGTCAAAGTGGAGCTCTGACTTTAAGATGCAGAGCATTACAATATCATTTGGCTGACAAAAGCAATCCTATGAGAAATTATGGCAATATGCCAATGTCCTCACACACCATTTCAGATTTTGCCCTAGACTTTAATTTCAGTCTTCTTACAAGCCTGCCCATGTGAATCATCCCTTTTTTACATCTTAGGAACATGGGCAGGCTATAGGTTTTCCTGGTCCTTTTAAGTAGACAGATGTAGTGCAATACACAATGAAGTAAGATGTGGATAGATGGGCTTCAAAACCAATGTAATCTGAGAATTGAATTTTAATTCATATCTTTGAGCATGGTACTGATATTCACCTGACATGAAATACTATCCTACAATCTCCCTCTAGGTATTACTCAGAGTGAATCATGATATGAAAACAGTTGTCTGACTTGATGCCATGTAAAATATTTCTGGTTTATTAGTGCCTAAAAAGGTTTATTTAGGCTGAAGTTGTGAAGCTTGAGATTAGAAAGCTGTTTTAAATTTTATAACATGTATAACGGAGATTTAGGATAAAATGACAGAATATAGGTTTGCAAATCTTCCTGTAGCAGACAAAGTCAGTGTATCTGCTATGAGTCTATACTCTTCGTGAATATTGTAGAATATGAATTTTTTAAAATTTGATGTACCTGAGAGAATTGGAGAAGGGAGAACAAGCTATACTATATGTGACAAATGTTAGTCACGTTACTTATCACATAACTAGAAAGACAATACATAATACAGTGATGCTCATGATGTTAGGTATAAAGCCCATAGAGAACAGAAGAGCAATAGAGAGGAATAAACTGTGAAAGAATAAACTTGTGAAAGAGAAAATGTTTTGCAATTTCCCCCAATCAGTACTGTGTGTCTACTGCAAGTGTGTTATATGCAAGCACATAATAGTCATAATAAACTTCTGAGTCATTATGGAATGAAGTAGAGAAAGGGAGGGACAAGGCACAAGGACCAGAACATACTACCTACAAAGTCAAAGATGTGAAAACATGACTTGTACACGTAAGAGGTTATGGCTGCCTCAAGGCTTGTTCTCCTGTGAACTGATATCAGGAGTGGAGACAGGGCAAAACCACTTGGGAGGAGGCATTGCAACATGACATGAGAGTGCATATACAGATTCAGTTGTTGGCTTTCTTTCCCCAAACAATCTTCTCTCTCTTCTGAGTCAGTATGTTGTACCTGTGGCTTGAATAAAAGTCAGATTTTACTTTGCATTGCCTAATGAATTTGATACCATTTTCAAAACCAGGAAAAACTTTTCACTTCCAGGTCGATTGGGTTGGGGAAGGGGAAAAAAGAGACAATAGAAAAATGGAGTCATGGGCTGAATAACAAGTTCATGTTTTTGATTTAGTTTGCAAGTGTTTTTTTCCAAGTGTGCTCATAGTCTGTGATACAGCCAGAAAAAATCTTACAGAAAGGTACCCTTTAATGTGATACAATACAGATTCTGGTATCAGGCTCACACCTCCACACAATTACTCTAGCTGAAGTGTTTATAAATGGTCATCCTAGGTGCCATCAACAGCAGAAAGAAAAAAAGCACTTCCAGTTCTTTTAAGAGATGACTTAGCAGGGAGAGTTTGCCTCTATTGACTGGAGCCCAGGGTCCGGGATGGAGCCCAAACCACCTGAGTTAGTTACCTCTGATAAGCTCTTATGGTTGATATTGGTCTAGGCCCTGAGGGTTTCATGGTAAAGAGGGCAAAGACAATTGTAGCAGAGGACAAGAGACTAGCTTTAAAGCAGGCTGAGAGTAGAGGAATGTGAGGGATTAACAGCAGTCATTCCCAGAGAGGTGGGTAAATAGGAAATGATAGCCTCTGTATATGAAGAAAAAAACTGGTAATTGCTAGATGAATTTAATTCATAGAGTTGTGACTCTGTTAAGCCATCTCTTTACATCTCATTGCTCCTCGTATCTGTCTGGGACAAAAGGCCACTAATATTTCTCTAGTTTGATCCCTGATGCCATATATATCAAAGACCCTTACCTTGATTTGTGTATTGTACCTCTAATTTTGGTTTGAACTGCAACATGTCTTGGTTATAGACAGAATAGTTGCTTAATGGACCATCAGAAAGTAATGAAAAATCACAGCCTATGGCCTCCTCTCATCTAGGCAAGAAAAACACTTTTCTAGTGCCAAGAAAGCTCTGATTTATAGTTCTGGAACTTCTCCAGTGTAAATTGACTATATTCAAGTGATTTATTGGAAACATTAAAATCACACTCTTAATAGAATTTCTCTTAAAATTGTTTTTCAGTAACAAAGAAAAGTCTGAAATAAGAATAAGTAATCTTGTAATACTACACATTCAGTGGGTGTATTACTGTATTTTTCACTTGAATGTGAACTAAAATACATTTGTTATTGAGTCAGTCTAGAGCATAGAGTTAGGGAAAAAACAGGACATTATTTCATTATAACTTTATTGTTACCTGTACTTGATGATTTTACAATAGCTGAACTGTGCCAAAGTTTCAGAACAGTGCTTCAGAGGACTTGTACCCTGAAGGCAAAACAGGCTCAACACAGCACCACAAATCAGCCACTGACAATAGTACAGTGCAGTGCATAACGAACTTTCCGAAGTGTCTCATATGTATAGAAAGTGAAGTACAAAGTAAAGAATGTTTGCCTTTAAACTACTTTTCTACATCTTGTAAATATAATCTCACAAATTTCTTCGTAAAACAGTTTCTGATGTTGTTCTGATCATTTTCCATTAGTTATGCAAAGGACTTCATCTGTCTGCCCTGTACTGAAAGGCCTCTCTGTCTTCAGAGAAGCAAAATAGTGAGACCACTAATCACTAATGAAATCTTAAGTTCTTTGTTTCTGTTTTCAACTCTCACTTTACTTCAATGTGTCCTTCTAAATAAAGGAAGGCACCATTGTTATCCTCAGATCACTCATATATGAAACAGGTATAGAGACAAATGCTAGTAATTCACAGCCCAATTTTAAGAATCCATTCTCTTCCTTTTCTCTCAACCCATTATCTCCAGTTGTTCAGAGTACAAAGAGTCAGTTCAAATGAAGATATGGTGAAGCTGGATCATTTATAACTTTTAGAAAGTCTTCCTTTTTTTCTGGTGTTATATCCTTCAGTTGTTTTGCAATGAAGAAAATACAGTTCTTTGGGAGAAAGAAATATTAAAATCTACAGAACTAAAGGACAAATAATTTAAAACCTGATATAAGAATTCTGTTTGTTAAGCTTCCAATAGGAAATGCTCATCAATAGCTATCATCCTGGAAACAACATTTATGTTAATGGAACCATCAAAAGCAGTTGTGTATTATGACCTATGACTTCTCATGGAGATTCCTTTGCCTGTGACCAACACATATTCAAATTTCTGCTTAAGTGCTTAACAACTTCTAAACATCCACTTTCCTTCATAGTAATATCTGAGAAGCCAGTTTGCTCAACTACTCTAAGTGTCACAGTATCTTTCACCAGGACCAATTCTTACTAGACACAATATCCTGATATTTATTGGCTTTTCCTAGTTAAGTCTGCAGGGTGAGATGGATAGACTGGGTATATATCACTTTCACTTACCTACTCTTCCCCTGAATCACACACTGCTGTCTTCTCTGATGTATGCAAATCCCTGAAACAGAAAGAAATATTTATGTGGTTTGGAAGAAGGAGCTGCTGGTGCTGTTTCAGCTTCTTTTCTAAATTAGAATAATCAGCAAGAATGATTAATACTATTACAAATTTAGTAGCTTGTTTTTCCATACTTAACTCTCTAAATATGCATTTGGTTTACTCTAAGGAGACAGTCTAGTGAGAACAAATGCTTTACTAAAATTAAGTAACGTGTCTGATTTATATGAATCTATATCATCAACATTCATAAATAATTATGTCCCTCCATTCAGTTTCTACTCATTTTCCCAGGCCAACAGATCAACGCAATGCAAATAAAGAAAAATATGTAGCAAATTAATCTTCCACTAGCTCCCCCTTATTTTTGAATTTAAACACTTCAATAAATAAAGTAATAAACATTGTAGGAAAAATAGTCCTCCTATTCATATAATAACACTGTGTGTATGGTTTGATGACTTTTCACTCAACAGACACACATCTTAAAATATGGTATTCCATAGTAGAAGCTGGTCAAAATGGGTCAAACTATGACCATATCTTCAAAAATGTATCAAATAGGAGGACAAAAACCTTCTGTTTTTCAGCTCTAATTTAACACCAAGCATTAACATTTGTCTAAATATGCTGACTTACAGGTCCTTCAATTTGATTACAATTTCAGAAGATCTCACAGACATCATAATTTTAGAACTGCCTACCCCTCGAATATTAGAGTGGAAGAAGGGCTGGCTTCAGAGAGCAAAAATACTGACCCATTACAATCTGCTCATGCTAATGGCCCTGCTGTTACCACTTCTGCTCCTCTAAAAAAAGCTGCATCAAGACCTACTTGTGTTGATGCCAGCACAGACTTGGAGGTCAAAAACTATGTTCTGAGCATTTGTTTATATTTATAAAGAACACTTTTTCAGTTAGCTTTCCCACTAACTGAAAGTTAGTCCCTCCTCCAGATTTTGCACACAAATCAGGTGTTGATGCCCATCAGAGCCAATATTAGATATAGAAAGTTATTAACCATCATGACCAGGGGAGAGCAAATGTTGATCCTAACAAAAAATCATTTAATAAGAATCTAGAGTACATCCGTAATGCAAATTATTTGGAGCAGTTTTTCAAATTGTCAGGCAGTATTAATTAATTATAAAGCTGTTCACTTCTGTAGAAATAGATTTTGCTTTCACCAAAGAAGAAGAATGAAATAAATATTTTTTTTTAAGTAGGAATGAATTCCTAGGTCTAATGTTAATTTTATTTCCACAGCCTGAAATTAAAAAAAAAAAAAGTCTTATAGTCTGAAGAGTTTTGTGATAATGATAAACTTAATCTTATTTGCCATAAGTTACAGGGGTGAAAAGTTACCCCATTAGAAGTTACATTTTCTGACAAAGGAATTCACTGGTCAGTTGGGTCCCAATTGTCTCAGTTCAGCTTTTAACTCACTCAAAAATTTGAGAGCAGTGTGATGCAGTATTATCCAAAGTGAATAAAATTAAGATTTTCGATGTATTTATTTCTATTATAGAGTGATCAGTTTCATATGAGCATTTGAAAATTGGGGTAATTAAGGCTATTATCTATTAAAATTACCTTTTTATCTTTAAAGAGAGAGTTGTGCTAGGTATTTCCAGATGTAATTAGGTACTTACACTGCATAGCTCTTTCTGTTAACATCTGCCTTCTCTTTCTCCTCAGAAGTGAAGAAAATGTCCTTTTTTAGCTCATTAGTTTTATAAGCAGAGATTGCTCCTCATTTATCTTTAATTTCAGCAACTTAATGCAATTACAATGTTGTATGAGTTCCTCAAGTAAATCTCTGTTTAGAAAACTTAAATGCAGAAGAATTTACATGGATTATTTTTAAGATCCTTTCAGCATATATGAATAAATCCCTAAATTGTTCAAATTATTCACCTATTATTCAAAATTTGTGATGCTACCTATATTATGGCTACTACCACAATCATTTCATAACAATTTTTTCCTTATTACCTGGAAATGATTGTGACTAGTTTGAAAAATGAGGGAAGGAAAGAAAATCTAGGTTTAATATAATACATCTATCGGTGTCATCTCAATACAAACCTTTTTTTTTTTTTAAATTATGGTTTTTACTTTAAGGTCTGAAACAGAGGTCTTAGAAATTGACAGAACTGGACCAGGCCTTTTCCCACAAACAGAGCATGACTGGTTGGCTGCTTGCTAAAGAATGTATTTGTGGTAACTAAGTAGTAAATTAATAATGCTGTTGAGCTGCAAACTATTTGCTATTTCATTGCTATTTAGAAAAATCTTTGGATGAAAACACCATATTTTAAAAATGATAACACTTTCATTTATGGGATAATTATACTAGATTATCCCTAAGTATAACATAATATTCTCAGTGGGGAAGTATTTCCAATCTGTAATAAATATGGTTTTGAATGAAACCCCACTAAGATAATGTATGTCAATTACAATGTATTTTAGTGATTAGTAAAGCATCTAAACACAAAATTAAGCCATCATAATGGTTAATAATAGATATGCACAAAATTGTTATCAGCCTTGCTTCTCCAAATAAGTTTAAATATTTAACTGTTGAAATATAATCATGGAGGCATGAATCTTCAATGTCAGCAAAATGTTAAACAATTTTCACTACTTAAAGCAAGAAACTTTGATCTTTTTAGCAGTTAATCTTGAAGGATCTGAAGGTATTTTCAGTTCTACTACATGTATGTTCATGGGTTTTGATCATGGAGAAATGAAATGTTACTCTAAATATAGACAATCTGCTTAACTCTCTGGGAACTTTATGTTCGTGTATTTCTTTTATGGCACTAATATTGGCTATGATATAGACTGACATGATTTAAAGTCCTAAAAGGTTTTCTTGCCTATGAATTGAAAAATTCTTTTCTGTGAAACCATTTCTCTTTTGTTTATGCTAATGCAATGCATCCCTTGGCCATTAGCAAAAAAAAATAGTAGAAAAAAAACACAGAAAATATAGGAATGTTTGACTTGTATATTTTTTTTCCAATATTAGACACTGATAATGCATAATTGCATAACACCTTGTGTGAACCACTACTAATAAGGTTTACCTTTACCTTCTAAGAAAATGCAGTTCTTATCCATCTTTTGTAGGTAAACCCCCCATATATTTTCTCTGATCAGTTTCCTGATATTTCTAAAGTATGTAAGTATTAAAGAGAAATCTCTATAAATTTCCATGGTTTAAAGGCCAACAAATCATCTTGTAATAGGTAAAATAACTTTTTAAGTCCCCAGGGCAGTTGATATTAATTATGTGAGCAGTTATTCTGAATTGAGTTAATTATACTGAAATGTTCAGCAACGTAAACTTTTCCCCTGCTCTGAAAAAAAAAGCTGCTGATTTTCTGATTCCATAGTTCCTTAAGAGTTTTGTATTTTCTAACTGGAAATTCAATGTGAAAGGCAGATGAAAGAAAAACCACCTTCTCTTGCCTCTTTTCATATGTTCAGTATAGGTCTTCAGGGTATTCACTTTCTATTATTAAGTTCTGCAAGCAGTACACTGCATCTTGGTCACTCATAAAGAAGGAAACATTATTCTTCAAATTCAGAAATATTCCCCCTTCTTTGAAGAAGTCGTTGGTTGCAGCAATAAACATTCATTTTATTAGGCCGTAAGAATGATATATTCACTCCTAGTCAGGTTATGAAAGAGATGTGTACTCGTACTTTCCTATTCACCATTGTGCAGCTATTTGCAGGCTGAATCAAAACTCACAAACTTATGTTTATGAAGAGGAAACACCAGAAATTACAAATTCATTAGATAACTTGTGAACAACCCATATTTGTGAAGTATGTTTATTACTTCACTCTCTTGAGATCCCCACCTGCATGCAGATCGGGGATTAGCAGTACAGGAAAGAAATGGACTTCTTAGAGTGAATCCAGAGGGTCAAGAGGGCCATAAAAATCATCATAAGACAGGATGAAAGAGGGGGTTGTTCAATCTGGAGAACACGAGGCTACAGGAAGACCTTATTGAGGCATTTCAATATACAAAGAGGTCTTACAAGAAAGATGAAGAGAGACTTTTATACCAAGGCTTGTAGTGACAGGACAAGGGACAGTGGCTTTAAACTGAATTAGAGCAGACTTAGATTGCACATAAGGAAGCAATTTTTTATGATAGAAACAATGAGACATAGATAGCCCAGAGAAATTTTGAATACTCCATCCATCATTGGAAGCATTCAAGGACAGGTTGTATGTGGCTTTGACTCCTTTGTTTTAGTAGATGGTGTCCCTGCCTATGGTGGGGGGATTGGATGAGATGATATTTGACTGTCGCTTTTAACCCAAACATTCCCATGATCCTATGATTCTCTGCTGGGTATCTGTAGCTGGTTGTTATGTTGCAGTCTATACTGCAAGCAGTACTAGTTACACTGAAAGGACTACTAGTATCTTCCTTGTGAGAAGTGAAGAGCAAAATGCTATTCAGTGTGTGTCTGAAGATAAGAATCTAGGGATATTAATAAAAAATGCTAAGTAGCTAAAATGCATCAGGGAAAAAAAAAAGCAAAGACATTTGCAAACTATAAGTGCTCAGCACTACTGCAAATCTTATTTAGAAGTTTAATTTTAGCTTGCCCTTTTTTAACAATCAATTTTTCTTCAGAATTTTCAAGACCGAGAGGAAAGGAGGAAGCTGCCCAGACTGAAGCAAAAAATCTGACTAGAATTTGCTATAATCAGCTGATTGTGTTATATCATGGAGAAAATCTAGTCACGGACTGGAACTATTTTTGTTAATTTCCATACTAAAAATAACAGTAAAATGGACCTTGAGGACCTCACTTCCTTCAACTGGCTGCCAGAGCAAGACAGAGCTGGAACAAAAGGGAAGCTTCATTAGAAGGAATTTGTGTTCCTGGCAACCTCTGTAGGAACAGATCTTTTTCTTACAGATAAGTCAAATGTGATTTCTGGTATTTTTAAAGGGAAACAAGGGATGGCTGAATCAAAATTTTCTGGCTGGTCTCATACACCTTGGGATATGGAGCAGTGCCAGTGGTAAGATGTCATCAATGTTTGAGAAAGATGAGGATTGCATTTTCCAGTGTAATTCCTGAGTGCATGTTAGAAGTGTTGCAGAATCACAGCACTAACACAGAAGATGGATGAGTGAAGATGGAAGGCCAAAACCTGCCTGTAATAGGCAGCTGTTCAGAAAGGGACAAATAAGTCATTTAGAAAAACTACAGAGCATCTTCTATGAGGCTGGGTGTTTTTTATTTCTTTACATGCAAACTGAGGCAGAGAAGGGCAGACATAGTATCTGGAACTCTAGGAAATAAAGTCAAAGCCTGCATCATACTTTTGATTATAGAACAGCCTATTATAAAATCAGGAAAGTGATATTGATTTGCCAACCAAGCTATTCCTGGGGGAAGGAAAGTGACTACAGGTGACTACAGTGGCAAAGAGGAGATTTCTCAGCTTCAGTTAAAGTTATGGAGAAAAAAATACAAACCTTGGAATTGTCAAAGCTAATCAATAAGTCTGGAAATAATATGTAGGAGTAAGAAGGTGAAAGGAAAATTCTTCTTTTCACTGCTTGAAAGCACACTGTTTTGAGCATCTCATTTGCTCATAGAGTTTAATCATCATGAACATTGAATCTTTTGAAGACTGAGCCGTACTTAGCTAACTTGGTGTCATTTCTGCTTTGCAACTTGGTGTACCTTTTAGTCACTGATGCACATTCTCATAGCAACCTTCACTCAAGGCAGACAGAAGGCTGTATCTGTAGCCAGACTATGAGCAGCACACGCTGTATCCTTTTCGTGGTTGTTTGTGAGAGGGACGTGGACAATGGCTATGTTTTGTTGTGATTGCTGCGTGCTCATCTATTTATTGTTTTGTGGTTTGCTTTCTGCATACAAAGGACCAATTCTGAGAAGCACAAACACCAAGCAAAATTGGAATAGTAGTTCAGTGGATAGTAAGTTCAGGTTGCTCTGTTTGCAGGCACTCTAAACCCAGTTATTTGTAAATTTTGCCCTGATGAAGTGAGGTCTCCAGTCTCAATGGCAGACTTTTAGGAGTAGTTGTGGACATAAGATGTTTAGCAAGTTGAAAATCATAAAAAAGTAATTATTGGGAAAGAGAGAGACAGGAAGAAAGAGTGAAGTATTGCCCACACTGACTGTGGCCATCACATTGTATGGGAAGACACTGAACTCAAACTCAGGAGAGATAGATGCACTTACAGATTGTTTGTTGCATTATCAACTTTGCCTGTGTTAGGTTTTATCTTTCTTGTTGAGATTAATGGTGGCTTTGCTTTGACTAAGATGCAGTCAAATATCTTTAGTTTGAGTCCCTGAATGTACATGCTGGTCTGAACTCCAAAAGTGAAGAGCTGCAGAGGCTGAATCAACCTGGTCCTACTGCAGTCATGGCAAATACATGGGATGATGCACTCTGACTGGTCTAAATCTGTAGATATGACCTGTAGGGGGAAAAGACTTAATGTCACAAAGATCATAATGTGTATCACAGATGCTGCTGTGCCTTGAAGACAGGAAATAAAGTAACAATGAAATATGGAAGGGCAGAAGGATATGATATAAACATGATCAAAGGGTGTAAGACAGTAGTCTCCTGAGTGACTGATAGAGGCCATGATAACTGATTGCAGGACCCCTGCAGAGGCAAATCACCAGTAAATAACCTCAACCCTTCATGCTTTTGAGTGGTCAGACAGCAGGAGTGTTGCTGAAAGCTTTCACTAGCCTGCCATTGGACACAGTAAATTTAAAATGTCATTGTCTTGTTTTAGCTTATATCAGAATGGATTCATTAGTCTGAAAATATTTCAACATTTAAATGGACATTTCCAAAATAGATTTCCATATCCAGGCTTTACACCTTTTTTTTTCTTACTTGGGACCAAGTTGTGTCTCTTGGTCCCTCCTGCCCTGTCCCTGGTAAGTCTATTGGTGTTTCTTCTGTGTTAGTACTGGAGCCATAACTAGAATGAACCAATAGATAAGTAATATCTGCTGTTTCTTTCAATTTTTCTCTACAAATAACTTTCAGATTTTGAATCCTATGAATGATTTGTGATGGATCTTTGTGTCTATATGACTGACATTGTGATGGGTGCTAGATGATAGGCACACTGCTTACAACTGAAAACTTCTTATTTCCAACAGTTGTTAAACAGTATTACCTATATTACCAAAGAAGTGTTGAAAACTCTGTACCTGGCTGTGGGTAGTAGTAGCACATGGTTGTTGAGTATGAGAAGTTAACTATGGATGACTTTGCTCTTTGTAAAAAGTCATTGTTCAGGTGTTAAAAGAAGTTTTTTCAAAGTTAGATGGATTAACGTTTCAGTCATTGATACTGTAATCTCCTGCTGTGGATGTCTATCATTTTTAAGGGATGAAAAAATGTTAAGTCTTCTGCAGAGATGCTTTTTCTTTCTGACATGACTGTGAAAGCTACATGGCATTTATTATCAGTAGGCTAAAGAGAAAGATCTTTGTAAGTGCAGATAAAGTTGGGTGATAATTCTAAATAATCTCTTTGAATGACTTTCAGACCAAGTTACAAGTTATTTTTGTCACCATTATGACATAAATGCAAGGCAAGATTGCTTCTGAGATCATTGCAATGATTTCTAGCAGTATAGACGAAGATAACTCTGGACTCCTTAAATTTTTCAGATGTGTGATTGTCATATGATGCCGCTCGTATTCTATTTAAAGCTCTGAACACATTTTTGGGAAAAGTTAGGAGAGAAGAATTGCTTTGTTTATGCTGAGCTCCCTTTATCAAAATGGTTTGGGCTTCAGCAGCTGGATAAATAGAAGAAAGGTTTCAAAGCCCTTGTAAAGTTTGCACAGCACTGCCCACTGTCATCTCTGATGGTGATAGGTGTTCCATCAAAACATGAAAAAAGTGTTGTTATTACATACTGAATTATTTTGTTTTCTATCAGCCTTTTTTATTTTTCTTTTACTTCCTACTGCAAGTTCCTTACTTTCCTAAAGCTTGTTTTTCAGCACTAAGTCCTTCTATAAAACTGTCTACCTTCATTCAGACTGAAGAATTTTTCGGCTTCCACAAAGACTAACTCTGATTTTGTGTTTTTCATGTACTTGTCCAAATCTTCCATACACAGATACATACAAGCCATGTCCTGAAAGACAGAGCTATCAGAGGACTGATATTTTCATAATGTGGTTGAAACTATCTGTTGCTTATCTTCTCTTTCTTAGGCCATTTTCATACAAAGTAATATGCAGACATTCTCAAGCTGACTTTGGATTAGGGAGTGGAAAAGTGTTGGTAGTACTCTGATAAGGAAATGGCTAATGAGCTATGGGCAGAGCATATTGGTAAGAAACACACCACTGCTTCTGTAAACTTAGCAGTTATTTCTACATGTCACGAAGTATTGTCATAGAGATACATCATGTGCCAGGTCTACATGATGTATCAAACCACTTGGACCAAACTTAGGCATAATTTTCTACCCTGAATCCTAGACTACCCTTCTCCTACCTAATTGACACCTTCTTCACACCTTCACATGGAAGCCATGCCAAATGTTTGGCAAAATTGAACAGTATAAAATAAATCTCCTGAATTTTGTTTACTGACCTGGACATTTATGCCCCTAGAAACACCTTTAACCTCAGCAATGCTATCTGTCTGAGTCTGTGTGAATTCATGTCTGCTATCTACAATTAGTGTGCTTATTCAGGTGTTCCCCCATCAGCTGTTTCAGAATAATTTTCCATCTTTATTTGCAGTTCTGTGACTGGCCATATTTTGAGAACAAACAGAAAAAAATATATTAAATTTTCCACTCTTTGGTGGAAGTCACCAGAGACTTCCTGAAAATTTGGCAAACTTTTAGCTATTTTTACTGATGTTCTAATCACTTTTCTTAAAATTCCTGGATGTAAGAAACAAAAAGCTAAATCTTGGCTATTTCTTTAAATGTTGAACTTTTCATATTTCAGTTATTGTTGAAATCATCACTTCTGAGAGATAAGTAATTTCTGGATTGTGTTACAGCTGGGGCTTCTGTTCTTAAACAAAGATTAAAATGTGAGCTAAAGCCAACTACTTCCCAGGCAGAACTAAATTGGAGTAGGGATAGATGTGTGAATATATTTATGCATAGGTGGTCCAAGTGTTTTGTCAGCACAAGCTGCCAATACTTATAACAAATCCCAGGAAAAACCTACTAAGATGATGAGGTCATTTTTTACTCTAGTTTTATTCTCCAATTTAGCTATGCATTTCCCATACATGTTAGTGAAAATTTCTGAAGTCAATGTGTTTTGGGTCAGTATTTTTCAGAGGTAACTTATAGAGTCCAAAAGTAAAACTGAAACATTTTGCTTTTCAATGATTCAATTCAACTATGGTATATTTTTATTATACTCATTGCCCTATTCTACTTTATAATTGCCTTTCATTTGAGGTTAAAAACACAAGCCAAAGTGCAATGAAAAGGGAAAAAAATAATGTATTTTTGACATTTAAGAAATTTCTTCTCAACTGTTTTCATGTAAGTGGATGATAAAAATTTGTGAGTTATAGGAGGATCAGTAGGGACTTGATGAAGAGACTTTGAGACTGAAAGTTTGCCTGCTTTTTCAACCGTATCAGCTGGTTTAATAAAAGATATTACTTCTTCCTACCAACTGTACCTCTCTAGAGTTAAAACTATCCATGTAAGTTTCTATTTTAAGATTCTCTTGGCACTCATTTTTTTGGGTGTTCCTGTGGGCTTGCTTTCACTGAAAGTTATGTCAATTACTGCACTCAATGTACCCCAGGCAGCCTTGCTTGGCTGGCATTAAAACACTCACTCTGAAGTGGAAAGCTCTAGCCATAGAATATGTGAGTGCATACACGCTCTTCCATTGCTCATGCAGATGTGAAAACTCATTGCAACTGTGAATTTTCACCTTCTGAAAGCATATTTTAAAAAAAATAAAATAAAAAAATGTTTCTTCCTTTTCTTTTCTGTCCCTCCTAAACTGATATGCTTTTCTGTCTTTTGTTGGCTTTGCAGCTTTTTGTAAAACTTTGTTTTTACTTTGTGTAAAGCCTAAGCTTGGTAGGAAGCCCAAGATTTACCTATGAATACTAATGTCTGAAATGTTGACATTGATGCATTTGTCATTTTGGACACAGGAGACATCTGCTGTGGATAAGAGATGTTTTATAAAGAGAAGTCTTTTTTTCTTACTTGACTGTTGCTGTGTAAAGGCTGATGCATGACAGAACTTAAAAAGGACAAATACTGGAATTCATGGACTCATGTCCATGAAATAGAAGATAATGGGTGCTTGAATATGAAAAAGGAACATCATATGAGATGTCAGAGAAAAGAAGAATCAAGATGAAAAATATCACTGCTGAATTTAACATAATTTGCAAATTGAATCTTGAAGACATGCAGCTTTATAAGGCCTGTGAAATCTATTAAACCAATATGAATATCAGAGTATGTAGACATTGCTGTCAACATTGATGCAGAATTTTCTGTCTTGCCCGGCTAATCCAGACCCTTTTAAATAGATCACAGGAAAAATAAATAGTGTATATTTTCCTATGTTAACCATAAAGACAGAGGTCTTTTTGACTTCTGGTCTGTGGTAAAATTTACTTTTTCCAAGCTCACTGACCCTTGTAAAGATCACAAAATTTGGTAATAGTGTGGTTTTTTTTATTCTGGATAAATGTCTTTATTTCTTTAATTTTATTATAGTTAAAACTTTTACTAAATTGTAGGTAACAAAAGTATTTAACTATTATATTATACCACATTAACTGTAGTGCATACATAGACTAAAAGTACACACAGTGCTTCTGGAGAAGGTGGCTTCAGAACAGCCTCATCCAGGGCATCCACACTTCTCAGGGCTAGGGAGCCTCAACAGTGGTCAGGGATTGCACCCTCATGTCCACAGAAGAGCATTTTATAACCTTAATAATCCTAACTCACATTTACACCCCCTGCCTTGGAGTCTTAATTCATCGAGGTTAGAGTTGGAAATTGCGGGGATATAAAAGTTTTGAAGCTTCAGCTGTTAAACAAGGATACTGGACATCGAGGGGCTGGCTTCCCTTCTGCAAAGTACCCCAGGGTGGGTTCAGCCAATACGTTGCAGTCTCACCTTAGAAGCAACATAGTATTCAGAGACTGAAGAATGTAAATATTCATTAGCTACTTCTATAGTTTGGTGAAGAATATATGATGGTGTTTCCATAACTGAATTTCAAGCTTAATAAAGATTTTTTTTTCTAGTTTGAAGTATTTTCGGTAACCAAAAATCCTAACATTGAGTCACATTTGCCCATTTTTTTTCCTTTTTGCTTTAATCCTTTGCTGAAAATGAAAAAAACCCCAACCAAACAACAACAAACAAAACTACTCTCCCTCACATTCAGTCATTTTTGAAGTAGTCTTCACATTGAAGTTTGTGTTAAAACTGTTGCAAAAATCTTAAGTACTAAGACAAATCCTATGATTCTAAACTACTATAGTTGGTCAAAGTTGATTTGAAAAAGAAGTTGTTTGTGCTGCAAAGATTTCACAGAGACCAGCAAAGGAAAGTGACAACTTTGAAAAAAGAAGACTCCATGCTTTTGAATCAGAAGTTTTCTTTTGGAAATAATCACTTCGTATGAAAGTTTTCCTCAGCTTAAGAATGTTTTTTGTCCATCTACTAGTTAATCACTTTTGCTCTTAGCTATTATTTGTTCTGATGTGTTAAGATGTTTAAGCTGTGTTTTGCAATGCATTGTTCAAGCTTAACACATAAATAAGGTCTGTTGTGAACACTGCAGTACTCTGGCCAGGAAATCTGAAGTTGACTTTTCCTCTTATTTTATTTATTATTATTAAAATTCTTATTTTTTTAAAACATTCTCATTGAGAGGAATATATAGTATAAAACAAAAAAAATATGCTAGCAAACATTTGATGGCATATTCAGCCTATACAAAATTAGAAAGAGATTTTTATTTACTCTGTCATCTCTGAATTGCTTTCATGAAAAGTTGTGCTGTTGACTGAAAAAAACCCACACACTAAAGTATGTCAGAATTTAAAAAAAAAAATCAAATATAAAAAGGTTAGTTTTTCTTTAATTATGAGGAAAACCAAATTCAACCCTCTTCTCCCTTTCTTCCAGTTTCCAACATTTAAAGGCAGCTTAATTTCCCTTTCATGCCTTGGTGCTGCAGACATTTTTTCTAAAACAGTGCACACGGTACTGGAAGTCCAAGAGATTGACTGCTTTGTAGATATTCCCATTCCTCCATAGTGTCAGTAGATGAAGGATGGAACCATGAGGGAACCTTTCAGTGACTATATTTTGAGGCTTTCTCAAAATTTCTAGAACAGTGAGTATTTACTTTTCCTATGCAAGTGGAGGAGCTATAGCTACAAGGACTGAGAAAGTCATGACCAAAATATTGTGTATTAAATGCATGTGTTTTTGCCTCTGGGCACCCAATGACCCAGATAACTGGAAAATTCTCCCATTAGGATTTCCCTTATAGCTACTCTTTTTCTCAAAGCTGGAAGTCTTGGGAACCACCATATCTTACAAATTAACAGCCTCTCTCTTCTTTGTGGCACTTTAAGCACACACCATTACCCTGCCCTTAATTCTTTGTAATGCAATTTAAAAGTCCTATAAAATATTGGAAGAAAGAATATGAAAAAAAATCATTAAATAAATGTGATACATGTATCTTAGAGGGCATGGCCTGCATCAATTTATAGAATATACACTCTGATTATGGAAATTGCCTACCTTTTTGGACCTTTTACAGTCATTATAACTTCCTAAGAGGACATTTGTGTTTTATGGTATGAATTTAGAGGGGATTTGAGAGTGGACTTTTTGTTATTTGAGGCTCTATCTTGTAATTTAATTTGTATATATTTGCATATTTAATATGACTTATTTCATAGACCACTAGTGACAGCATTTTGTTTTGGATTGTTCTTGTGATTAATAAATACCCTAGTTATCAAATATTAAGAAAACACAGCCTGGGGAATTCAAATCCTTGGTGCAGTATAGGTGATCATTTGTCCTGGAGTATAGGACTAAAGATTGTGTTGCTGAGAGCTTGGTAACAGGATCAGGAGCTCTTCATGGTCACACTTTCCAATTTAACCCCAGGCCAAAAGTAACTGGAAATTATTTTCATCTGATATGGTTGCTCAGTCCTTGATGGTCTCATAGCAAAGCCAGACTGACTGCATTATAAATTTTCCATAATAAAGTACTTTAATGAGCATCCTTGTTTTCAGTATCAGCCAAAATCTGTTCGGAAAATTGAGGAGGGAGACTGCAGAGTAGAGTGACCTTTTATCCCAAGACATATTCTTTGAACAAAACCAAAGCACACTAGGAAACTAGAATTATTATAGGATTACACTGAGTAACCTATGTCATACAGATTCAATTAGTAAGTAAAGGCATTCAGGTTCCATCTTAATTGTAGTATTTTTTAATTTAGAGCAGAATTGAGTGAAAAAAACCCAACCACATAATTCCATGATTGAAACTCATGCAATTTTATTATCATATTATTTCTGACTGTTCTTACTACATGGTCAACATAGTAATGCAAAAGCTGTACTGAAATTATACTGTTCAGTGTCCACAGTATTTTCATACTGTAAAACATGGTACATAATAAATCTGAATAAAACCTACTGCACTATATTGAAAGCCATAATTTCAAAAGAATGCATTTTTCCCTAAATAATTTAAAGTAACATGGGAAAATCAATATTTAATCTTTCCAGTACTATTATACACTGGGGGAAGAACTGGATATATAGTTCAGGATGATGGAATGTTAGAACAAATATACGCACAGTACAGTTTGCTAGAGGGTCTTGAATAGTTGCATGTGAATTACAATAAAATGAGGAAGTAGCCCTTATGTTGGAAAGCCAAGGGTTTTAGGATGATTTTTAGGAGGGTAGGGTATTCTCGTTGCAGCACAGAGAGGATGCTATTCATCTGGGAAGAGATAAACTGTATTGGGGAGAGCATACCAAGCTACATCAATGACTTTCTTAAGAAGTTCAGAGTTTAATTAAGAACAAGACTCTCAGGTGGTTTAAATCAAATGAAAATCAAATCTGTTGGCTTTCTCTGAGGTATATAATTTGCCCAAGGTGAATATTTATCCAGGTGTAAAGCTGGATCTGTATGAAGAATAAGACTAGAGAGCATGAACTGCTATAATGCTTGTAAATACTCCAGGAGAGTTAGCTGTGGGTGCGGGATGGTTAAAAAACACACTAAACAATAAATCTATAGCTCTTAGATTGGTTTACTGAATCTGCCAGGTCATATGAAGGCTGAGCATGTAGTTTTTATAAAGATGCCTACCAAAGTTTCCAGCAATATGTTGATTTCAAAAGTAAAAGCATGAAGTTTCATCAAGGTAATTCCCAAGGACTGTGGTTAACATGTCTTCACAACAGCAACCCACAGAGCAGTTGGTAATCGTTACATTGTTTGGAATTGGAAGAATAAAGCTACCACAACTGCACTGGAAGCAGTCAGATGCTGCAAGTGACCCTGCCCCATGTCTTTCACTAATGGGATATCTCTAGCAAATAGATCCATGTTGCAAATAAATTCATGTAGCAAATAAATTCATGTTGTCTGAATGTTCAGAAGTTCTTTTTAAAAGGCCATGGGAGAATTAGGAGTTTCATTAAGAAAGTCCTCATATTTTATAACTTAAAAACCCAGAATAATTATATATAAAAATGAAGCAGAATTGTGAATGCTCTGCTGTCATTTCAATCGGTCAATTGACAGAAATATCTTGCAGAGTTGATACTAGTATTCCCAGTGCCAAATAATTTTTATCCATGGCAGCATTTTTTAGCATGCCGGATAGAAGGAAATTGAAATATATTTGATAGAAAAAAATAATAAAGTGAAATACAAATATATGTACTGTATCCATTGGTTGGTATAGAGATGCCTTTGCCTCACAGTAATGTCAGATTGCATGAAAACACACAAGTACCAATGGCAGAATATCTTGGGTGAATATTGACTCTTCACTTGAAAAGTTGGAGCCACTCAGACTTGTTTGTATGTGTTAATGGGGTCCTCTCCTGCTTTGCCACAAGCATGCCTACTGTGCTGTCACAGTAAATAGACATAACCCAAGCTAAGTCCTTTCATCTTCCAAAGGAATCACAGCAGACGGGCTGGGACAGGAAGGCACATCCATGTCCTTGTAGCCTTCATTTGCCTTTGGTCTAACATTTGACACTGCATATGTTTTCAACCTGCAATGGGGTACTGGTTGCACAATAGCAGAGCATTTTATCCATTAGTGAGGCAGAATCTTTCCAGGGACTGTAGTTCTTTTGCACCTGTGTAAAATGGGAGGGCAACTAGCTAAGATGGAATAAATATCTGTTATGGGTTGTTTCTTAGAAGTCTGTGAAACATTTTTAAATAGAAACCAGTAAACTTCAGAAGACTACTTTCAGATGGAATATTTTGGAAACTATTATACACAAACCTCCAAAAGGAAAAATGCGTTCTAAATATTGTAGTAGAAAACCGAAACTAAACCCTCTCACTTTGCTAATTATTTTACATAGCTTTGTTACTCTGAGTGCAGAACTCCTTATAAGAATAATAACTAGTATTGTATAAGGATATGCAAATTTTTTTCTGAACACTTTTTGTGTACCTTTCCTTTCCAATTGGCCTCAGGCTACAATAACGCTGGCAGAGAGTAGAACTACCAAGCATTGTAGATTCTGTGTGCAACTGCTATGACTACAGGTCTAGCAGAGACTCACACAGACTATTATTTATGCTGATTTTAGAGGACAGACTCATTGCTTCTAGTGTATCTCTTATTTTCTGTTGCATTCAGAGCATGACACTGCTGATGAAATATGTTTAACTGAAGGTGGTAGTTTGCAAAGTTCAAACGTGTGAAGTGCTGAGGAGGTCATGGATTTGTAGGTAATTTTATAACTTGAAATATCTATAGGAATATTGGATTGTACCTCCAAGATGACACATTGTTATTTGGCTTTAAATGAGGTTTTCTCACATTTTTTAATTTCTAGGAATGTTATGTGATGTTCTGATCCTCTAAGGCCATTTTAGAAAACCGGTACTTTTGTAATAAAAAAGGCATGATTGAGTCACCACTGACTTTATCTTAACACTGCAGTTCCAACTAGCTGATGACAGCACATCTGCTCATAGTCAATACATATAACCAGGCAAGACATTTCTAATTTGCTGTAATTTGTTATGATACAGACATAAGTAATAGTCTACAAGTGGAAAACAGTGGTAAGATTTCTTACCGTGCTGAACTTCCTTGCAGAAACATATTCCACAGCATTAGCTCTGCCTGCATCTGCACTCATCTGCACTGTTGGAGTGTACCAATGTCCATGCCGTATCTCCTTTTTTGTGGAAATAGGATGTGGTAGTGGTGGTTAAATGGGTTTCACTCTGAGTTGTGGCTGGAGCTTACACTGGCAATAAGGAATCAGAAGGTGCTTCCATGGCTTAACAGTAACCCATTTGTTTGATTAAAGGAAAAAGAGAAAATATTCTGTCTCAGGGGAGGTTGGAAGGATGATTATATTTTTCAGATCTCTTCACAAACAAGTGGTTACAGTTAGCAGGGATATATGACTACTGAGGGCTTTAAAACAAATCACATCCTCAAACTGCTATTCCATGAAGAGGATGTTATCTCCACCTACTCTACCAATTTTCTCAGGACAGTATGGAAAGAAAAGTCCTCAGATTTTCCTGAGAGCAGGATTTGCTTTGTAAGTCCTCATTAAATTTGAAAAGCAAGAATTTTCTCTCCTCTGCACCTGTCCTCATAAATAAAACCTCTGCAGTACTTAGATCTAGGTAAATGTATGTTCTATGTATATCTATGCAATAACTAAAGGACAAATGATCTTCCACTTTTATTTCTACAACTTTAATGAAAGAAGCAGAGTCGTATTACATAGCTGCAAGTGAGGAAGGAGTGCTGTCATTGCCAAGCCACAGAACGGCACCTACGAAGCATTTATCTTATAATGTGGCACTTGACTACAGGATAGTTTGAATCATCTTGCGTATATGCAATAGTGACAAAGATATCATTCTTGATCTTTTTTTTCCTAAGCCTGGTCTGTTAATCAGTTGAAAAAAATATAATTCCTCTCTCTTCTTTCCTCAGTCATAACTTTATATCCAGGAATGACCTTTAATATACTATCTTGAAAGACATTGGAAATATTAAGTATGTGATGTGAAACAATAAAAAGTTCTGTAGGTTATGAGCAAGGGGAAGTATAGAATCAAACTTCCTAATGCTTTTTTTTTAACTAATTCTAACCTAACCAACCTTAACACACAGCTAATACGACTCATCATATTTTGAATACAGTCCTAGAGTTTCAGAGTTGGCTCATTGTAAAAATTTACAATGTTAAGGTATTAATTATGTAACATAATATGTGTAAAATACTCTGAATACTATTTGAAAATAAAATCACAGGGAATCATAATGTACTGTTTACATAAATAAGCAGGTTTCTTTAAGAAAATGTAATCACCTATCAGAATTCACATCAGTGCAGGAGGCAAACAGTCATGAGCAGTGTGCCAGTTTGCCTTCAATGGGAACAGAGCTAGGTCTGTATATCATACTTGCAAAACACACACTGTTACCAGCTGATGAAGACTTGATGCATGCTGGATGTGTTGTGAGACCTTCAAAGGGATGCAGGGAGAATTAGTATAATTTGTGGTTTTGTTCACAAAGCTGAGGAGATGCAACTGAGATGCAGCTGAAATTAAAGCAGATCTCTGGGTGACCTATGGGCAAATGCAATGTCTGAAGGTATGCCTGGTCCAGTTTGGCATGGGCATTCTCTCTCTGCAACATTCTATTTTCATTGGGGTCATGTAGGGCATCCTGAAACAGTTAGCTTGACCGTTCCAGTTTTCATTTGAGGGAATTCTTAAACCAAGAGGATGTTTTCTTTTCCTTCTGTATTTGTACCATAGCATGGAATGCTATGGGTTTGTAAAAACCTGTTAAAATATTGAGTCATTGCTATGTGATGTTTTACCAAGAGTTTGTTGCCAATATAGGTAGGTCCAAGCACAGAGTGGAAGGCAAGCACCTGTATTATTTCAACAATTAACTTGATAGTAAAAAGGGCAAGACCGTCTTCTGCTGGTCATCTTACACGGTTTGGTGCAAACCTCACAGCAGGACAGGCCTGGAAAGTTAAAACCAGCCATAAATACACTACATGATTAGTATGATAATGTGTATTCTAGGGTAAGAAACCTTGTCTCAGCCTTAAGATAGGTGTGCAATGTCAATAAACATCCTGACACAGATTCAAAGGGACCTGGATTAGACCTTGCAGAATAAAGAACGTGCCCCAACCAGGAACTGCAGTCAAAGGTATATATACATACCCCACCTCATTTTTAACAAAATGTTTAGTAGACTTGTATCTGCATATGGCACAACTCACTGTAATCCCATGAAAGTCACTTTGGTGCTGTATTGTAATACATTCCGGTACATATTCTGTCATCTTGAGTAACAAAAGCTGTGTTTAAGCCATGTATTAAATGATACCAGAAAAGATTTCCAGGCACTGGAAGCCTTTCACACGTTGTTGCAGCACTAGAATATTCTCTGCCACACTTTTGCTTTACTCTCAGTCATATTTTTGGAGTTATCCCAATGGCTCACTTGGAATAGACACCTGTTTTTGTGGTCACCTGTTTTGAAGACTAAGAGAGCTTGATGATATAGTTGAAGCCAAATCATGCTGACTGGTCTCAGGGCCAGAGTATGTAGGCAGTATATAATTAGTAATGTATTTTCAGCCACATTTCCAAGGGAACATTTATTACTAAAAAGGGAGTTTTGCTACAACTGACATATCCTCAGTTTTAATGAGAAGATATTTCATGCTCAGACTAAAGTCCGCTACGAGCCAATTTGACAAAGGATCTGAAGGACAACAAGATCTTCCACAGGTACATCATTGGCTAAAACCAGAAAGACTTGGCTAAATGCAGGACAGCTGCTGAATGGGAGAAGGAACACATATCTCTCCAACCTTATAGACTTCCATGATGAGATGACTGGCTCAGTGGATGAGGGAGAACTTGTCTTGACTTTAACAAAGTTTTTGAGACTCTCTGCTATAAGGTCCTCATAGACAAGTTTATGAAGTATTGGCTAGAAACATGAGTAGTAAAGTGATTTAAAAATGGGCTGAATTTTTGGCCTCAAAAGGTTATTGTCAGTGTTATGGAGTCCATCTGGATGTCAGACAGGAGTAGTGTACTACAGAGGTTGATACTGGTATCAGTATTCTTTAATATCTTCTTTATTGACCTGGACAATAGGGCAGAGAGCACCCTCAGCAAGTTTTCTGATGAAACAAAAGTGGAAGCCATTTTTCAATGAATTGGGTAAATGTGTTCAAGACACAAAAGTGGAAGTGAGGTGTAACAGAAACATGAAAGCAAATGTAGTTGTCACATAGCTGAATTCTCTGTTTCTTAAAAGTGGAAAGACATGAAAGTTTTCCTCAACCTCAACTTTTTTACTTCAGTCTCCTATGTATCATGCTAATCATGTGCTTGGTGCAGATAGCAGCTCTAGAGGTAATCAGTTCCCAGAAAGAGCAAGTTTTAAATGTCATAGGGATTCTTTGGTATCCAGTAATATAAAGGGAAACCCTAGTTCTGACAAAGCAAGACATGAGTCTAAGAAATAAGTACCTGAGGAATAACATCAGAAGATAATAACCTGAAGAAGCTTTATGCCAATAATGTGTCTCCCTAGAGATGAATAAGGCAGGTGTCCATATCAAGTGATAGCTGAAGTTTCAATCAGAACCTCTTACAGTGAAAACGTTCTCCTAGAATATCACAACAGGCATATACACAGTTCCAGTTATTGAAACTGTAGAGAATCATATGCAAAACCTGTAATTCATGTGCCAGCTATGTGAGCAATCGCTGTCAATTTTTCCTCTTACAATAAGAGATTGGGAAAGCTTTAGATGTAGAAAGTGTTCATTGATGTAGCACCTAATTCTATATTTCAGGGGTTTTTAAGCCTATGACAACTTTATTCTAGAGTTAAAATAAGTATAAAACATATCATACACTGGGTTTACTAACATTTTGCAGAGTCTCAGTGTTATGTCAGTGTGAAGTTCAAGGTGTCAAGTTCAACATGATTTGAAACGTAACTGAACTTTTCTAGGTGAATAATACAACTGCATCTCCCTGTTTACTGTTTGTATTTTCCAGTTTTCTTACTGTGAATATTTAAGACAGGTATTATCTGTCTGTGGTATTTCTGAACATCCTGAGTGTTGCACGATGTGAGGGTCTGTATAAGTGGGTTTTAGCACACAGCATCCTCAAGATGCAAATCCTTCAGAGAGAAGAGATGCATACTTTGCGTTTCATGAGCACAGAAGTATTGAGAAATGACATGTGTGGGAAGTGATGAAGTCATAGGCAGTCTTTTGGGCATGACATATTGAGAAAAGTTGAATTTCCATTTGCAGGATTCTGCCTCCTGTGCTGGAGAGAATAGCTAGAGGATATGGTGATGTCCTGAATGGGACAAACATTTTGAGCAGCAAGACCTTTTCACCTTTCGGGGAAGGACAGATCTCATCCTTTAATGATACTGAATTTTGAACATGTTAAACAGAGTCGAAAGATAGAAAATAATGATGTTCTAGAACTGGCATTTGAGCATTAAAAATATGCAAAAGGTCTGATAAATTATTAAAGAGAAGCAGAGAGGATGAAAAGGAACAAGGAATAAACATTTGCTACAACGAATTATGTGGAAATCTTGTGCAACAAGCTGCCAAAGAGGTTACAGCTGAATCTTTAGACAAGGACAAGCTTTGAGTTGTATAGCAGAAGACATAAAAAAAAGCAAAAAACCAGGTTTTTAAAAAGTTAGGATATAGTAGTTAAACATCACCTGCAGCCATCTTGCAACAATGGGATTATCTCATTGCTTTGAACAGCCTGGGAGCTGGAAGAAAGTAAATGTCACTCCAGTCTTCAAAAAGGGCAGGAAGGAGGACCCAGGAAACTATTGGCTAGAAACTATTTCCCTAGAAAGATGATGAAGTGCCTTATTCTGGAGGCAATGTATCTACACAGATGACAAGAAGGCGATTGGGAGTAGTCAGCATGGATTCACGGAAGGGGAATCATATTTAACCAACCTGATTTTCTTCTATGATGAAACAACTACCTGGATGGATGAGGGGAGAGCAGTGGATATTTCCTAACTCAAATTCAGCAAGGCTTTTGACACTTTTTCTTACATCCTCATAGGCAAACTCAGGAAGTGTGGACTGGATAAGTGGACATTGAGAACTGACTGAACAGCAGATCCCAGAAGGTCATAATCAGTGACACAGAGTCTAGCTGGAGGCCTGTCACTATTGGTTCAGTACTGGGCCCAGTATTGTTTAACTTGTTCATCAACGACTTGGATGAATGGTCAGAGACCTCCTC
Source organism: Sclerurus mexicanus (assembly GCA_013396755.1). NCBI lineage: Eukaryota > Metazoa > Chordata > Aves > Passeriformes > Furnariidae > Sclerurus > Sclerurus mexicanus. The sequence goes on along the minus strand of VWZF01005267.1, from coordinate 30,191 downwards.
AGCAAGTTCTCTAATGACAAAAATTTGGGACAAGTGGCTGATACCCCAGAGGGCTGTGCAGCCCTTCAGAAGGACCTGGACAGGTTAGAGATATGGACAGAGGAGAATGGTCTGAAGTTCAAAGGGGCAAATGCAGGGTCCTGCACCTGGAGAAGAATAAACCCAGGCACCAGTGAAGGTTAGAGGGCTGATCTGCTGAAAAGCAGCTCTGAGGAGAAGGACCTGGATGTCCTGGTGGAAAACAAGTTGTCCATGAGTGAGCAGTGTGCTCTTCTGGCCAAGAAGGCCAATGGTATCCATGGAAGGATACCATTAGGAAGAGCATTCTTCCTGGTATTGCTGAGCAATAAGACAAGAGGCAATGAGCATAAATTCATGCACAGGAAGTTCCATCTGAATATGAGGAAGAACTTCTTTACTGTGAAGGTGTCCGAGCACTGAAACAGATTGGCCAGAGAGGCTTTCTTGCTGGAGATATTCAAAAACTGTCTACACAAAAACCTGTGCCCTGTGCTCTGGGATGACCCTGCTGGAGCAGGGAGGTTGGACCATATGGCCCACTGTTGTCCCTTCCAACCTTTCCCATTCTGTGATTCTGTGATTTTGCTATGGTAACTGGTGAATGATTTCTCCCTGTTCTTTTTCTGAGCCCATGGGCGTTCTATTATATTTTCTTTTCCCTGTCTAGCTGAGATGGGGAAGTGATAGAGCAGCTTGGTAGACACCTGGCATTTAGTCAGGGTCAATCTTCCACAGAATTTTATAGAGGAAAATTGTGTAAAAATTGAGAAAATTTCTCCAAAGACTATATATGTTCTATGATTCTGTCTTTGTCTAACAGAAGCCTATAAGCTATTGATTCCTGACTTTATTACTGGTAGTTCCTTATCTGTTTTCTTAGTCACACAGTTACAGTTAGAAAGAGAAAAGATTGTTTCATGGAAGAATAAAGAAGGAATTTTATGCTTCCCAGCTGGAAATATGGGCTAAAATGTGCCTGGTGGCCTTTCCACATTTCCTTTGGGGAATACATGGAGTAATTAGCTGTTTGAGTAATTGCATGGCTGGGTGAGAGATATGGAACATGTGGAATTCAGGGGAAATGTAAAAGTAAATGAAGGCTAAAACAAGATTTATAAAGTCCTTGATGATAAAAGGTTGGACAGATTCTTCTTTTTTATTTAAGGGATATAAAGGAAAGAGAATGTAGAGGGACACACTAGGGCTGTGGCACCATAGATGGGGGCAGGCCTCTAGAGACCCTGTTGTCACACTGAGAGTAGCTCAGAAAAGCTATAAGTAAGCTCTTACAGGAATAAATCATTCTTCCTGTTCAGCAGTAGGGTGTTTTTTTGTTTGCTTGGTTTTGTTTGTTTGTTTGGGTTTTTGTTGGTTTCTTTTTTGTTCGGTTGGGGGTTTTTTGCCCTTTTTTTGTTTGTTCGTCGTTTTTTTTTTTTCCTTCAAGGACATCAGGTTTTGAAGCTTTGGCAAATGAGAAATAGGACTTGCTTGAGAGACCAGCAGAAAAGATAGATGTTTGCATAACTTTTTTATCAGTGAGAAAGGGAACTACCACTGTGGCTGGCAGGATGGCTGAAGAATTTTATCAGAGATTCACTGATCCCCTTTCTGTCGGATTTTCAAAGATGTCTTGAGTGAAAGAGCATTCAGATCTTTGCATATAAAGGCCTGTGCATTGCTTTCTTTCTTTGGTAAAAACTAAGATTTAGAGAATACTAGAGATCAGAGACTTACTGCCTATTTGAAATAGATTACAAAATGTTGATTCTATTTTAGCTAAGAGACTGAGAAAGAAAATAAAAAGCTACATCTCAGCTACTCTACTATCCTTAAAGTGTAATGAAATATATGTTCTGCCTGTTAAACTGCCACTATAAGACTCTTGCCTTCTGTAATGTTTGCTACTTACACTTGCTTGACATTCAACAGTTGTTGCTGCCTAGAAGGACATGGAGAGTTTTTTTTGCCAGAAATTAACTTCTATAACATTATCTGAAGCAGCTGGATTCATTGTCAATATCCTGATGGAATAAGGCCTCCTGCACTGGAAGAAAAACAAGAGAAGGAAACTGTAATATTGTTCTGCATTTCTGCAGTTTAAAATTAAGCAGTGTCATGTCCTTGGCTGCTGAACCATAAACCTGTAGGTCTCTAGTGGATGAAGAGTGCAAGTGCACTGTCAATCACATCTATGAGGCCTATCTCATTATTGTCTGGCTTTACATGCAAACACTATCTTTTAATGAGATCTTAGCTATTAGAAATCCTTCCAGGCTGTGCTAGGATTCCAGTTCTTCAGGCATTCAACTTTTTTGATTACTCTAGCCTCTACCAGCATATTAGATTTTTAGTGTTACATGGGAGAGCAGGGGAAAGGCAGGGGAAAAGCAGGGGAAAGGTGTGGCCAGAGCACTGCAGTCAGGCCCATGTCTCATCCACTTCTTCTTCACTACATGAACAAACAGCTGTGAACTTTCTACTGCTTTCAGGCAGTCTGACAATTATGACTTGAAATTTATTGCATGTAAAAATATTACCTGACCTTTGCTATAATGTAAAGCTGCATTAAAGTAGCATCAAGAGTCATTAGTGATGCTCCGGTATACAAGTCCCATACCTGGAAGAACCTCTTTGCTCAGACAGCTTGCTATTAAACAGACAAGACAGTCTCATGCCTCAGTTAGGTGCTTTTCTTACACTTCTGTTGGTTTGCCCAGTGTTGGTCAGGGCTTCTGTGAGAAGAGCTGAATATTTAACCCAGATTTGCTGAGTCCTCATTTAGCATCTTAATCACAGTGCTATTTTTTTTCCTTTGACAGGCAGTATATTTGCTTTCCATTTTTCTGAGTCTGCTTTAAAGACAGGCTAAATTATTAACTGAAGGCATTAATATTTGGAAAACAAAAAGCTCAAGGACACACATACAGTAGTTCTGAACCTGCAGTGGTATGGGGATGTTTTTCGATTGATACTATTAAGTGCAGAATTAGCATAATCAGCAATCATTCCTCCAGAGTCTCTGGACACTGTGATGCTCTCGCTGTGAGTAGAATGTGCTCCAGCATGCTGTGCTCCACTCACTGAGAAAATGAAAGATTCGTAGGGAACACGGATTAATGATCTCCAGTTGGGCAGCTTCACTTGTGTAGGTAGCAGCAGGTAAGCTGAAGCTGAAGAAGAGTTTCACTTCACATATTTGAATTTTAAAGGCAATGTCTGTCCTTCGAGTGTATGCTAGTGCAATTCCCTCTGCAGTGTAGCAGAGTACTATTAATGAAATCACTGCTGGCTTTTTATGTTTTACTGCTGTTGACATTTTTCAGCTGTTAGAGAAATGACTCAAGACCTATAAGTTCTGGGTCATTTTTCATTTATGAGATATTTTCTCCTCTGCATACTCAATTCTGACTTTTATTTTTATTAATTTCTTATTGTACCTGAGGATCACTCTGATATTTCATAGGAATTTTATAACTTGCACAGAGGTAGGGTTTTTATCTGAAACCACCTTTGCCAACCTGATGCCTACTTAGACAGGGCCAAATTCTGATATTCTGTTGTGTGTAGACCCTCTTTTATTCAAGTTGCTTGAGGAATTTTGCATGATGCTTCCAAAGTTTAAAATTTTTGTTTGCTTGAATTTAAATGAAAATCTAGAGTTTATATTGTTTACCAGCAATCTGAGTAACAGTGGTAGAAACAGGACACACAATCAATTGCAAATAGTGGCACTTCGGGTTTATCCTTTATGGGTTTTGACCTTCACAATGTTTACTGATCATTAAATACATGGCTTGTACTTCAATATCTTCTTGAGCTATAGTAGAAACCTCTGTTCTTGAATACTGTTGATGAGATTAAGGTGATGCTTAAATATACACAGAAGAATTTATTTCATAACCTTTAAATAACCTCAGTTTCTCTGTGTTTGAAAAAATAAAATACCATGACAATCCTAATCAATCAAAAAATCATTTTTGTTGATTCAGCTTTCTCAGTGACTTGGCATGATTCTTAAAATTGGCAGTGCTAAGAGATTACAGTCTGGTTTTAAATGAACAGTAGTTTGATACTGCCTGACCATTTTTGCCCTATTCAAACAGTATGTTTTACCTTTCAATAGTAATTATCATGTAATTCCATACATGTTAGGTTAGAATAGTTAAAAGAACTGAATGTCTCATTTTGCCCTTTCCTTCATTTAATCCCCAAGGTTTATTATCGCCAATAGAGGGACAGAGAGGGATGTCCATTGCAAGAAATTGTCCAAATTATTTTCAAATGAGATTGCATGGAGATATACAGATTATTGTGTAATTGTTCATCTACATTTTTCCTGTTAAACTTTATTACCCATTTTGCCTTTGATCTCACTAGCAACATTGTTTTAAAGGATGAGAGACACTTTAAAATGTTTGCTTTCTGAATCAATGCACATAGGCCTGATCAAATGAAAAATTATTATTTTTGCCATCTATGCATTATATTAATCACTGCAGGCTTGGATATGACAGTGCTACTAAATTCCCTGCTTCAACCTTGACTTTGCTAGCTTCGAAGGTGGGTGGTGCAGGATGACTCACCTCCCAGTGCAACCTTCTCTCCAGAAGGCTGGGCACATCAATGCTATGTATCAACTGGTTCAGCTCTCCTCTGTGGCCTTAGGATCCAACAAGCTTTTAATGACTTTCTTTTTTTTTTTTGAATATGTAAAGATGGAGGTGTCACAGTCTACTTATAAGGTTTTCATGGCAAGTAGGTAACAGCATATGCCTCATGTCTCAAAATGTAATATGATGGCACATAGGTGTGTTTGAGGCTAGACAGGTACTGGGATAGTTCTAGAGGGTGTGAAAAAAAGTAAAACTTTACCTTATCACTACTAGCTGCAGTTCTGTCAACTAGAGCAAACTATCCCTTAACCATACCTAGTTTTATCTCAAAGAAAGGGCTGAATGCAAAGAGGACAATGAGTGACGGTTAGGCTAAACCATCAGTCTGAGAACACGCTCAATTATTCTACATGCTACATGTCTCAAAAAAAAATGGTCCCATAATGGCTATTCAGATCCTAAAATGCTTCCTATCTTGAGCTTGGAGAGCAGAAATAACACCTATAATTACCCACAAAGTTTGGTGTGTAATATTTTTCATTATAAGCCTATTATAACTTCCCAAAACACTAACAATTTTGCCATTGGTTTTTCCATATTTTGAGTAGTTATTTTATTACAATGCTTCAGTAAAAATATTTCAGTCCTTTAAAATGTAAATAAATTTAAGAGAAGAAAAACATTTTTATTTTAAAAATAGTATTACAGTTTGCTTCTTTAAAGTGTTCTAGTGCCTTTGGGCTTAAAAGAAGGAGCACTACATTTTTCAGGGTGTTTTTCTTCTTCTTTCATGAAAATACAGTTAATCTGGAACAAATTATTAGAGTCTGAAAAGTCACAGGTTCGTATACAGAAAAATGTGCCATCAAGAAGTCTGCTGTTGAATGTTCTGCTTATTCAGGTACAGAGCAAGTTCACAAGTCTCATAGACCTTGATCTGCATATGAAGTACAGCAGCTGAAACCATTACTTTGGTACTGGGGCAGCAGGACTGAGCTGGGAGGTAGATGTTTCAGCTCTTTCTTGTGATTTGCTAATACTTCTGGATTCATCACCATAAAACATCATATATCTGCTTCACATGGGGTTGGTTGAATAGCTTCACATGGAGTTGGTTGAATATCTTCATAGATACTTGGTCTCTCCTTTCCTCCCCCTCACATTCCCTGGTAGTTAATCTACATGAAGAACAGCTTGCCTTCATCAGCTATGCTTTCCATCAGAAGCTCTTGGTCCAGACTACCAGTTTGAGACCTAAAATAAAATCTATTGACTTCCAAATTTGGAATTATTTGCTTATTTAAAAGTAGTTTTTCTTTTTTAAGCATCCTTTTCCATGATCTTCTTTTAAGAGATATTTTACCCCCAGAGCTGAGATTTCAGACTTTGTATGAGTATCATGCTGATAACCGACTAATTGTTCTCTTATTTTTATATCTCCTTTATTCAATGCACAGCCTGGATGCTGAATGAAAAACAAAGTAGTAACAAAAGCAAGTATGTCTTGTAGTTGAGATGAAAGCTACCTAGACTTTTTGGATTTGTCATCATTGTCTGCATAATTTTAATTAAGAACTGATTATAAGTGCAATGATGCTGAACTGAAGCTGCAAACAGAGCTTGATTTCCTATTTTCCTATTTTCTGTGTGCTTGCCTTTGTAGTTGTGGTGAACCATTTAATAATAACTTTTAAAAGAATGTTAATTATATGAAGCTATACAGGGCCATACACACATAAATGCCAAATAATGACAAATAATTGTCAAAATTGCTGAATCTCTCAGGAAGAGCTTTACTGCTGTCACTTTCCACACTTAAACAACAATTATGTTAGTATCAGTCTCTGAAACCAAATGTTACTTCTTTTCCAATGTTTAGATGAGTTTACAGCTAATAACTATTGCTCATAGATATTTTTATTTTTCAATGAGACTTTGATGTCCTACTGCGAAAAAATAGACTTCTGAATAAGCTACTTGGGAAATGCAGGGATCTCTCAGTGGAAATCCACTTGTTAATGTGGCCTTCCAATATGTTCTCAGTCACATCATATTTTTAAAATATGCTCAGACACATCATATATGCTGATCTTTCTGTATTTGGAAGTGAAGACAATATTTTACATGATTATTAGTATCTAGTATAAGCTGTTAAATAGCATATCCTTATAATATGACAAGCATACTGTTAGCTAACATGAACAGTGCAATCTCATTGTGGGAGTTAAATGATGAGATGAAATGGTCCATGAATTGGAAATGTGGCTTGCAGTTCCTTAGGTATAGACTATATTGTTAATGAAGCAATTTGTTCTGTGTCCACTCACATTTCATTTGCTGCCATCAACAATTAAGAGATGTCATAGTAAGGTCATTCCAGATTAACACCTTGTCTTTTCAGAGATCTCGTTAAAATAGAGGGAAGCTCTAATTTCTATCCAAGGTAATGTTAATTCAATGGGAGAATATGGGAGAAATTATGGAGGCAATTTGTGAAAGAGAAATTAGCATTAGAGGCACTGTTCTCTTTTTACTAGAAGTAATTCTTACACAGAAAGACATCCTCTTGAAAACAGTAGCAAACAATGTTACTGTAGGAATTGGCTGGGTACCTTGTCCTGGTTAAGGAAGCGTGTCTTGCTGCCTGAGCTTTGCAAAGATGTGCAGACCCTTAAATAAATTGAACAGAAAATAAGATTTCTCCCTTTGCTGGCTGCCAGTATTACAGCTAAACTACAAAGAAAGTAATTTCTCCAACCATCATGCATTTACTTCCCAGTCATCCTCAGAAACTTGTAACATTGAAGAGCTTTGTAATTGACATTTCATTCTAATATATTGGCTGCGTTGCCTGAATTCTGACCGGCTGATAAAGCTTACAGAAATCCAGAGCCTCATCATGTCCTGAATAATTTCAGTCCAGCCCTGTGGCAATCTAAGTGCTTAAGCAGTGAAATAGGAAAGGCAATATTTGGGAACTCTACTTTTCAAAATGCACAAGAACATAGTAACTGAAATAATCAAGTAGTCCCTGTATAAGGCAATTCTTTTTCAACTTGCAAAGCAGAAGGAAAGATTTAAAATAATATATATGCCAATTTAAATAAGTAAATGCACAGGCATGAGTTCATCCCAACTATAACTTCATTGAAGTTACATTTCAGATAAATTTCATCATAATATTGCATTTTTTGAAGAAGAAAAAAAAAATCAATGATCTTGTCTACAGATTTTCCATTACATCCCAGTTATTTGAAAGAAAATGTGATGCACATCAACTCATTCTTTAGGTCATACTTTCTGAATAGATGTGGGTAATATTACACAGACTAAGTTATTGATCTCCCAGGTCCTCCAGAAATGAAGTGTCATGTCATGCAACTTGTTCTTTACTATATTATCATGTTTTCATTCACATGGGCTTCTTTTCTTGAGAATGCATTACTTATATAATGAGCCTTACTTCTTCCTTGGTCTCTGAAAAATGCTCCTTTTTTCACCCTGTTTTTTTGGGTTTTTTTTCAGTGTATGTGTATGTCCTTTCTATCAGAAGTTCAAACAGAAGTTAGGTAATTATGCAGATGTAAATATTTCTGATGTATTTGACTTTTGTTGTGTTTGATTTGTATAAATGCTGTGGGGTTTGGATTTATTTCCTTTTTCTCTCCCTTTTTTTTTCTCCTTATTTTTTTTTCAGTGTTGCAGAGTATAAAAATCCATACTAACTGTGTCAATAATGGAATGACCACTGGTCAACTGTTTCCCAGTCTTCAAAATGCTTTGTTTGTATTTGGTTCTTAACTGCAGAATTTTTTGCATATTTGTTTTTTTATGGTTGAGCAAATAAAGAGAGATCACAAAGTGGTTTCATTCCTAAAAGAAAGAGCTCTTCAATCCGAGGTAACTCTCCAGGTCTTGTATTTCTGTGTCAGGCTAGAAAGCATCCTGAAAGTCTAGCTGTCAGGCAGATTACTGTGGGGCCAGGGCTCCTTATAGGCTTCGTGGAATTTACCACAGAGCCCAGAATCCCCAAACTCCAGTGCCAGAGCTTCCTGCTCATGGGAACAGCTCAGGGATATAGGGTGAACAGAGAGGTGGTTTTGTCTTGTCATTCCTTTATCAGACCTCTGAGAATAAATGCTTGTTAATAAACTAAAGGTTCTCCATGTTGCTTTCCAGCACCAAGGGCAAAACAGGCATAAACCTGCCTGTAAATGTAATACTCAGCTCCAACAGGTCTTACCCATCTGTCCTAGTTACAGGGACCTGAACAAGTTTATTACTATGTGGGTATAACCAAAGCTGTGTATTCTACATCTTCTGTAACCAAAACTATTTATTCTATACCCTCTATGTAATTTCTGATGAACTTTTAATAATGGATCATTTGCAGCAGCTGCCCAGGGCACACCTGACACTTCAGGCTATGAGCTGGGAGACAGGGGAGTGTTTCTGTCTTCACACCAAAGACTCAGCTGTGGTAAGTCCCCTCTGGGGAGGCATCAGCACCTTCACACCCAGCCTGAGGGGTCGTCTCCACTAATGGGCCATAATGGGCTGACATAATAAGCAGTTGCAATGACCTGGACCATCAAAGATTCCAAAAATATCCCATAACTCACAGAGTTAAATCACTGATTGTGAAAATCCCCACACTGGGGGAGGTACTAGGCACTCCCACCTGAACCTGAGCATATATAATCTTGGGATTTGGGACTTCTGGTGCCACTTGTCGCATTCATAGGAGGACCAGAACCTCACCAGAATTGTGACTGCCACTCTTGACAAGACTGCAATCATTATTTGAACAGAACTGTGACCATCATCCTCACCAACCCGTTTTCCTTTCCTTTTACTTTGCACTGAGGGGGACTACATGGCGCTCCACACAGGGGCTGATAAGCACCATTCTGTTCTTGCCCCAGGGTGCTGGGTTATACATCTGTCTTTTGTGGGTTAAACCAGATTTTCTCTGAATCATTGTAGTTATTGTAATCTTTTTAGTAAATTGTAACTCTAACTCGTATTCTCTCTTGAGCTGGTTTCATTTCTCCTGCCAGTTTACTTTTAAACCAGCATGCCATCCTAATCCCTAAACTGCACTGAGGAACTGTTTGGAAGCATGTTAATTCATCAAGACCACAGTAAGGATGGCTGGTTCTGGGGACCTGATACTGTAGACAGACAAAGTCTGGGGAAAGTGTCCTTCAGTTTTGTATAATCTGGGCAGATAAGTTTAGCCTCAAAGCTTTAGGACTTTGATTGCCATATGAAGTCATACTTAGAAATTTGTGCAGCAAAATAAGTTTGGTTATTCTGAAATGATTTCTATTATTTTTCCCTTGTGCATTATTTAAAAGCATATTTTATTCAAGAAATGATGATCTGATAATTACTTGTGAGAACATCACTCTCTCTCTCAGTCCTGTAATTTATGTGTCACCTTGAGCTCTCATTTCCTTAAAGGACATATTATATCTACGTTTTGTTAAAAACTTAGTGCATGACAAACAATTTCAGGGGAATACATTGCTGCTCTGCTACATTTGAGCTGCTCAGAGGTAATGGTCCATGTGCATGCCTTATCTTGTGGAACCCTGTTGGGAATCAGAAGTTATTTTGGTGAGCACAGTCTTGTGTGAAACATAGGCAAATATGTCATATTTATTTTTGACTTCAGAGGGGAAGAAAATGCATACAGACAGTCCTATATGGACATTTGGTAAATTATTTCCCTGTGGTAATTTTGTTCATGTGTTTGATCCCTGTGAAGTAGACCTGCATTCATTCATATTAACTTGTCCAGAAGATATTCTCCATCATATTTTCTTCTTTGGCATCCTTCTTTTTTTTTCAGAAGTAATTTTCTTCTCTTTCAAGACTCATCACAGCCTTTCTCAATACTACCTACAAGTTATCCAATACTGTTGACCTGCTAAACCACGTGTCTTGATTTGTTGGTTGTGGTGAAATTCATCACTTTTCATAAATATTTTTTAAGAAGCTTCCTACAAATATTAACAGTTTTATATTTTTTATTCTTTTTGTCTGCTTTAAGTTTTTCAATAACAAAACATAAAACCTTCTTTGAAAAGTCTTCATAGTGACCACAAAACACTTGACACCAGTCAAGGATCTTTTTGAACTGGGATCATCATATCTTTTTCTCTGTGTCTGCCACTCCAGCTATATAGAACATAGTTATATAGCCATGTGTATGAAACTAAACTGTAAATATTACTGAATAGAGACAGCATTTTTTGCCCTGTGTTCATACAGTGTGTGAAACAATAGGAGTGTCACTGAGCCATGACTTCTTTTCTTCTCATATGCAAATGAAAAACCAGAGTTCTGCAACAGAACAGACATCATGCATGGCAATTCTTACTCTCAGAGTCCCAGGACAGGTGGTAATGATCCATTCCTGAAAAGAAACTATTTTAAAAACTAAGGAGATTTTCTGTTGCTCACAAGACTCTGCAGAACCCAAAGCAGCTGTCTACAAATCCTCAATGTTGCCTTGTGCAGATGAAATATTCTTCCAGTTAGAAGGGGAGCTTGAGAAACTGTGTAGAGGAGCTTTCATGAACTATATTGCAGAATTTTGGGTGGGAATTGGTTTTCTCAGCTCATTATAGTCTACAAACCAAGACCTATAATGGATCTTGAAGATAAACCTGGTGTGGTTCTTACTATCACTGTAGTTGATTTACATGGAAATATCTGTATATGGACGCATATGTATATAGATAATATGTATATGTGAGCATATGCATACACATTGCACACACAGGTTTATGGGCTGTGGATGTCACCTGCCTGGAATTTAGCAAAGCCTTTGACACTGTTTCCAACATCATTCACCTAGAGAAACTGGCTGCTCATGGCTTGAATGGGCAAAAAACTGAATGGATGGCCAGGCCCAGAGAGTGATGGTGGATGGATTTACATCCATCTGGCAGCTGCTCACAAGTGGTGATCCCCAGGGCTCAGTACTGGGGCCAGTCCTATTTAATAATATCGTTATAGAGGATGTGGATGAGGGGATTGAATGTTCTCAGTCAGTTTGTAGAGAACACCAAGTTGGGCAGGAATATTGATCTGTGGGAGGGTAGAAAGGCTATGCAGATAGATCTGGACAGGCTGGATCGATAGGCCAAGGCCATCTGTATGAAGTTCATAAAGGTAAAATGCACTTGGATCACAATAACCCTATGCAGCACTATAGGCTTGGGGCAGAGTGGCTGGAAAGCTGCCCAGTGGAAAAGAACCTGGGACTGCTGGTCTACAGCTGTTGAACATGAGCCAGCAGTGTTCTCAGGTGGCCAAGAAGGCCATGGCACCCTCACCTGTATCAAAAATAGTGTGGTCTGCAGAACTAGGGCACTGATCTTTCTTCAGGAAAGAGTTTTCAAGCACTGGAAGAGGTTTCCCAGGGAAGTGGTTGAGTCACCATCCCCAGAGGTATTTAAGAGATATTTAGATGTGGCATGAGACATGGTTTAGTGGTTGATTTGCATGATTAAGCTCAATGATCTTAGTGGTCTTTTCTGATGTAAATGACTCTGATTCTATGGTTCTGTTATTCTGTGTCTTTTATGGTGTGATCTTTCATTTCTATACTCTGGGCTACTGAATTAAAATGTGGAGAATATAAATGTTCTGCAAAATTTTCAAGTCTATCAAACATAAATCAGATTTGAACCAACTGCTTTCCCTCTCAAGGAAAAAAACCTGACACAATCACAAAAATAGGTAGTGTACTCCTGACTTTCCTTTAAAATTGTCATATTCTAGATATTGCTACTTCTTATGCTCAGATTTAGTTTGTTCATGTTCACAGTTTCATTCTAGTAGTTTCTTTCCATATAAAGCAATAATAAGAATTAATAATGAAGAATAATATTAACAACATTGCATCAGATGGAAAGATACGTAAACCTTTATATATAGTCCTGAAAGTGAAGCAGTATCAAAGAAAATAATTTGCTGCAACGGTAGGAAACTGTCAACTTTCACACAAAAAGTCATTAACTTTTTTCTCTTTTGAATTATAATTTTGGCACTTTCATATAACACCAAGATAATAGATTTTCATTATATTCAGAGTGCAAAAACATTGGCTGTGGAAAAAGCAACAGGGCTCAGATTAATAGGAGCCGACAAGCTGACCAAAGAGGAGGTGGCAGCATGGCTGACACCATGGCTCAGTGGTTGTGACAGGCAATTAGTGAACAGAGCAGAACAGATGTAACAGGAGGCAGCAACAATTTACTGAAGTATTAGCTCGCTCACTCTGTAGTAGAGAAGTGATACTATTTGATAATACAAATAAATACAAATATGATCGTGAGAGGGGAAGAGAGTCGGTGTGCACAGTCACCTTACATGACTGAAAAAAACTACAAAGCAATAACAACAACAAAAGCAACAACAAACGCCAAAACTGGAAACCCAACAAAACAAGCCCTGGTAGACTTAAGGGAAAACAAAAAAAATGTTTTGGGTATTTTGATTTTGAAGATGAGATTAAGATTCTTGTCTTATTACTGGATTGTAAGTTGGTTTTTTTTTTAAAAGAAAGCATACTATAGAGAACTTGTAATAGCATGTTCATGTTTCACAGCACTTAGAGAGGATGCATAATGCTCATTTTCTTTCTCCCCTGTTGTTCTGGGCCAGACTTACATAACTGCAGCTCCTCGAGGTTGCTGCTGCTAGGTGTGCTGATGTGGAGAGAGGAGACTGCTATGTCCTCGCCTAGGTGGTCAGAGGAGAGAATAACAATCATGTGAGACGTTTTTGTGGTTACAAGTGTTGCTTCATGTTTTTTAAAACCCAGTCACAAAATTTGTGCCTTGGTTTTGAAGATTGTAAAAACAAAGATCTCACAGTGTGCTAAATTGAATTATTTTAAATCAGAGAACTTAGTATTACGGTTCCTGAAGGATCTGGATGGATGTCTTTAGTCTGAGAGGATGAAGTTGTCAATATGCACCAGGGAATTGACACTGGATGAGTTATTGTTTTCTATTATATTAAGACTGGTTATGATTTTTCAAAAAGTAGTAGTGAAACTACATATTGTGATTAACAGTAGAGAGTAAAATATCTTCATTCTGTAAATTGACATAAATTCTGTATGTTATATAGCATACATTTTGTTTAGAACTGACAAAGAAAATGGTCAGTCTTATGTGTACAGTCCATAGAATCATTATTGACATCTTGTATTGGCTATATCAACGACCTTGAATATTATGTGCAGTTTTGGTCACCTCAATATAAAACATTAAGCCACTAGAGAACATCCAAAGGACAGAAATGAAGTTAGCGAAGAGCCTTAAGGGAAAGATGTATGAGGACTGGCTGAGCCTGTTCAGCCTGGAGAAGAGAAGACTGAGAGGAAACCCCATTGCAGTCTACAACTTTCTCATGAAGGGAAGAGGAGGGGCAGGCACTCATGTCTTCTCTGTGGTGATCAGCGATAGGACCAGAGGGAATGGCCTGAAGTTGTGTCAGGCGAGGTTTAGGTTGGATATTGGAAAAAGGTTCTTCACCCAGAGGGTGATTTGGCACTGGAACAGGATCCCCAGCAAAGTGGTGACAGCACGAAACCTGACAGTTCAAGAAGCATTTGGATGATTCTCTCAGACATGTGGTGTTACTCTTGGAAATGATCCTGTGCAGGGCCAGGAGTGGACTCAATGTTCCTTGTGGGTCCCTTCCAACTCTGCATAATCTGTGATTCTGTGAACACAATAATTTGCTTCATTCCCACAAAGGTAGGGCATTCACTTACAGAGTATTACAAATTAGACCAGTTGAACATATGAGAAAGTTTACCTTCTGTTCTGAGTAATGACAGGACCTTAAGAGCTAGTTTCCTACCAGAAAATCATTTTTATGGCACTCAATCAAAACCAGTCATATTTTTGCTGTAGTTGTTCTTCTCACACTGTTTTGCAATAATGAAGATATTCACCATGGTCATGCCACTTTTGTACTACAAGGGCTTATGGAGGGGAAAGTTTCTGCAAGAGCTAAGAGCTCTCCATTGCCTGCCTATGGCTCCAGCTGGCTGCAGTGGAGGTAGAGATGATTTCTAGTAACTACTCACTGTTTTTGGACTAGTTTTCATGGAGAAGAGCCTTTCCTATACTCTTTTTAGCTCTGTCATTTAAATACTGGTGCTTGAGTGTAAAGAAAGCAGAATATGCTTAGCATGCACCCTGTTTATTCTACTTCTTTTTCTTAAATGTGCTGTCTCTGATGAGTAAAAGAGGCTAAGTCAGAACTAGACAATACTGTTTAACTCACTGGAAACAGCCACGTGTGAATACTTTAGAAACATATGATTTTAACATTGTTATATTAAAGAAGATACAAATTCACTCATATAAAATAACCAGAAACATTTCAAATAAACTGAAACAGGATTAAGCTCTGAAGGTTTTCCTAAAAATTGAAAGAATCATAATAATTCATGTAAATGTCTTATTTTTTAGGTGTTTTTTAATTGTTTTTAGTGAATAGCTCATTCATTTCACATGCAAGCTGAGAAAAGAATAGGAAAGTGTGGTGCATCCTAGCAAATTACTTAATGAGAAGCTGGCAACATCAACATCACAGAAAACAATTTAAGGAAATGGGAAAAAATAGAATACAGAGACAGTTTTTAAAAGGAGACTGGATGACTAGCTAGTTGTAAGCCCTATATTTAGGTTGCACAAAACTCTTAACTGTAAAGAATTTGCATACCTATTATTTTGAGAAGCTGAGATTTCTTCAATGTGTGCAACAAGCCTTTTGACATTCATCAAAGAGAACTTCAGTTGTGTAAGTGTCCTTTCTGTGTCTCTCAAAATTTGGTTCAGGCAGTAATTCTATAACTGTAGGTAGAAGTTACTAGAATATACTTCTGTACCCAATTGTATGGTTTGTATAGTTGGTTTAATTCTTGTAGCTGTTACAATGTGGGGTTTACTTGTTGGATCATGTAGCATAGGTAACAATGTTCTCTCTTCAATTCAAAGTTCAAATCATTATTGAAAGTTGAAGGGCTTTAGAAGGAGAAATAGATGAGGATATTATTTTTCTCTTTTTTATAAGGCAATTCTTTGCAAAGCGTGGTCATAGCTTTATTTTTCCCTGCCTAATTGCATTTTTTATGTTCACAGTTTTCAAAACTGTTCTTCCAATCAATTTTGTTCTGCTGAGCTTTGTCTCATTTCATTGCTAGGGCCACATTTATCTGTCTCCTGAATCTTCTGCCTAGCTGCATGCCCACTGTTTTGAAGCCTATCACCATGAGTGTTTCCCTCTTTCTATTTCCAGCTATTGTCTTAAAGAGCTCTTTGTCTCCTGATAAGAAGGCTTGGTCTTGTGGCAACTTTATGCCTGTGGCAGACTACAGCAGTCACAAATGACTTATGGCACAATAGCACTTGGCGATTGGAATTGTGTTGTAAAAGCAAGAACAGAAGTAAGGAACAGTAGCCCAGCACTTGAAATAGCAGAAATGGCCAATATGAGTCATAGAGAGGATTCACAGAAGTGAAAAGCAAAACAAGGGAACTGTGTAGGGAAATCCATTTGTGGTGGATAATCATCATGTAAAATGAAGGCAGAAAAGGATTCTCAAATCCTTGAGTCTGTGGGACAGAATAGCGTGGGACAGAATAGAAAGTGACAGAATCAATTCTGGAATATTGTACTGCTGTTCAAAGGAGCTGAATAATTTACCTGAATAAAATTTTTATGCCAGAAATCTAAAGACAGTTTGGTTCAGGAGATTGGACCTTTACTCCTCCTTTCTCCTCATCATCTCTTTTCCATCTTAGATAGTCTTTTTCCATCTTTAGATAGTTTTCTGCCTTGTTCTATTTCATCATTGCAGAGGCTGGCCAAGCATCCAGCTTCCCTTGGATACATACCCTTCATGGACTGGTACCCAGCTCTGGCACATGAATTGCTATAAGCATGTCTCATGGCAGTTGGTAGATTAAACTGTTTCTCTTGCTCTACTTTCTTCCTAGCTACATGTCCAAGACCAGTTGCAGTTACAGTCTTTTGGAATTTCTAATTTAATTCTGGTCCCCTGAGTCACAGCTTATTTTTATATAGGCCAAAAATATGTACAAAAATGGCATCTCTATTTTTGGAAATAACCTGTTCTTTAGCTTTATGTATTAGAAGTATTACAAGAATCAGTGCTTGTGGCCTGTGGTATTTCTCCAAGGTTAGACTAGGAGTCTTTTTCTGTGCCAGACTTCTGAAACAAGTGTTTTCAGAGGTCACGGACCTCATAGACTCATCTAGAATTGCTGAGCAGGAAGATTTTTTGTTATCTATGAAAGATATTGAATTTGTCATCTAGGATGTAGCTTGATAACACAGGAAGAATATGATTTGTATTTGTGAAAGTACTCTCAGAATTGCTACCTGGTAGATTTTTTTTCCCCAAATGATTTTATAGTTTGTGATTATGGAAAGATCACTTGACACTAATTAAAAAGAACACTGAATAACTAACAATACTGTGGGAGGCAAGAACAAAAGGCATATGGTGGTGCTTTGTGGGAAGCTGCTCAGTACAGCCCTGGAGTAACTCAAGCCTTATTCTTAGATTTTCTTTCTCTGTAAATCTGGCATTAAGATTCAAGTCAGTGTCTGCAGATGCAGCACAGGTGTCCCAGTTTGTGTTTTGCCTGCCATATCTACAGATCCTATTTCTTCTCAGTGTCTTCAGGGGTATCAGGGGGCCACTGTCAGACAGAGGAGATTACTGGAGGTCCTTTCTTGGAAGCCTGGAACATGATATGTGCCTCCTGCAAACAGTTTGGATTAAGATTGAAATAATTTTTCCCAGAAAAGCACTGTGGATGTGTAGAGTCAGATCTGAGAAATACTTCACACTTCAGTCAGCACTTAGGGTGCTTTCATACTGAAGAGTCCATATGTTTCAGTCTGAGCTATATAAACTTATTAAATAGTGTTAGCCCACTAGGTACTTGCTACCCCTAAAATCTTCACAAGAGCATTCTAAGAATAAATTCTCTAAGTCTGGACTAATCTCCTTTTTAGCTCAACTCCATCTACTTACCACTTGAATAACTGGTATCTGTTTAATAGATGTCAATTGTTTTGAAATTCTGTTTATATGAAAAAGCCTATGTTTAGATCACAGCAATCAGTAAAGACCTTTAAAAACTCTTTCCTAGGAACTTTTCTGCATTCTGATGGAAGGCTATTTTGTTTTATCTGATCTACATTTTTTTTTTTTTTAATGTGTCTCAGGGACTTTCTGGGGCAAGCTAGTCTGACAGGCTGCAGAGACAGACTCTCATGAGTATCACCCAAATGGAAAAGGGTTACAAATTAAATTGTCATTTATTTGTCCTCAATTTAGCTGTCAGAAGGAAATTATTTTAATTTGACAATCATGCTAAATAGACATGCAGTTCTTGGACTGGTAAGGGTACTAGACTCACCCTACTGAGTCTGAAGTTCTGAAGTACAAAATGGTTACACTCCACCATATTTTACTTTTCAAGGAATGCTGTATAGAGCTATTGCTTTCTCTTTGGGTTGTCAAAAAAACCCCAAATACTCCACCAAACAAAAAAGGCGCTGTCATAGAAATGCTAACATACATGATACTAATCCTTACATAGTGCCTTTTACACTTGAAAAGAGCATCCCAGAACAGCAATAGAGACACATGCATACACATTTCTGTGAATTAGGTCAAATGCAGTTTGGACTGAAACCAGATTAGAATTCAGATAAAAAAATTATATTTCTATAGATAGAAGAGAGGGAGAAAGGGACAATCCTGCACAACCCTGGGCCTGTCTGTCTTAAATATCTTCATATAGACTCTTTCGAGTTAATTCTCTTTTGCAATTGATTATACAGGAAGCCTAGGCTTTAAGCCAAATGCCTAACTTTCAAATACCTGAACTTAAATAAGATGAATTCCACACCTAAATTTTTTTCTTTTTTAAACTTTCTTTTTCCTATAAACATATGCCTCAGAAAGTCAGAATGACTGTACTAGTGTCCCAACAATGGCCAGTGGATGGTTTAGGTTGAAAGGGACCTTTAAAGATTACCTGGTCCAATCTCACTGCAAGGATCAGGGACATCTTTAAACGTATCAGGTTGCTCAGAACCCAGTCCTATCTGACCCTGAATGTTTCCAGCGATGAGGTATTCACCATCTCTCTGGGCAGCCTGTTCCAGTGTTTTACCATCCTCATTGTAAAAAAATCTTTTCTTTTATATAATCTAAATCTAGACTCTTTTATTTCAAAGCCATTCCCCCTTGTCCTATCACTATATGCCCTTGTGAATAGTCCCAGTCCAACTTTCTTGTAGCCACCTTCATGTACAGGAAGAATCCTCTAGGGTGTCCCTGATGCCTTCTCCAGTTTGAACAACCCACACTGTCTCTGCCTGTCTTCATAGGTGCTCTAGCCCCCTGATCATCTTTGTGGCCCTCTGGACTCACTCTGAAAAAGCATATATAATCAGAGAAACAAGCCTGACACTCCCTGAACATTTAGTCTAACTCTTTGGGGTCTGTGAGTTCCTAGCACATTCTGGTTTCAGATAGTGTGAGTGATCTAATGTGATTGTTATCCACCAGAAAAAAGATTGAGCATTTCAGGTGCCAGTTTTCTTTATGGCTGTTAAAAGTACAAGGACAGATCATGTAAATGAAAAACACTGCTTAAGACAGTGTTTACTGCAAAAATAAGAGTGTTTTTAGCTCAAGGAAGCTAAATCAAGATTGTGATCTCCATGTAAAATCTGAACAGAGACAAGCTAGTGTTAACCTCAGACCACTATCTGAGATAAACCTCAAGAAGGATACACAAAACTGACCTTCACTGGTCATATCAAGGCATGGATATAGATGGTTATCTCATTGTTTGAGATATCCTCTTGTTTGCTTTAGTCAAAACAATAAATTTCCGTCCTTGATTTACCCTTACTTCAGTGGTACAATATGGCTGCTTTTCCTTTTCAGAAGTGCCAGATTTTCTATGCAAAAAGGAATTAGGTTATATTTTTCTGCTATGATCTGTATAGGAAAACAGTGTTATCTTGGCAGGTCTGCCATTATGGAGCCGATATGTTAAGTTTATATTAAAAATTACTGCACCTTTCAAGTTAGTAGCATCTCTTCCACAAGCTTCATTTCATGCTAATTTGTTCACACGTTAATCAGCACATTTTAAAGCTTGCTGTTTCCTGATAGAAAGCAATGCTGTGGTTGCCAGGTACAAAGGTGCTTTGAAAGTTATATTGCCTCATTTCAGTGATTGAATAACAGGGTCATAGCTACCTGAGGGAATGTGTTTTGCCTCTTTTTCTAGAGGTTACATTCCCCAATTATAAGAGCTCTGTCTTTCATTTAGAGAGACAACAGTGGAATGAGATACTCTGCAGGATATTTATAACTGTCTGTTCTCAGTCTGCTGCATTGTGGCTAGTTAGAAGAGTAACATATGGCACTGTAGAGAAAATAATTACTATTCTTTGGTAATTTACTTAGAAGCAGTTATTCTAGATGACTTGCATGACAGACTCTTAAAAAGGTATAAAGTTATTGATGTAATAATGTAATAAAGGCATATATTTTCTCACAGTTTTCAGCACACTTAATACCCTTTAATGTGTTTTTAAACTTCCAGACATTTATCTATCTTCACAAAAATCTCAGAGGAAATCACTTTGATCTATATTCAGATTAGTTGCTATTTAGACTAATTTATTATGGACCAAAGTTGAAGAGAAGGTTGATTGTTTCAGACTACCATCTACCTAGGGTTATGAGTTTGGGTTTCCAACATAGTCATTCAAAAGAAGTGGTCGTGGAAACTAAGTTAGAAAGCATTAGTGAAAGTATCGCCCCTTTGTGGCATGGTTTTATTAGAAAAATAAACCCAGTCTTAGGTCAAAACCAACCCTCTTTCTTTCCAGTTTTGTTAATAAATCTTATCTAGAACACTTCAGATTTTGTTTTATTGGAACATTATCCCCACTCTTATAAAAGATGCTATTTTTATTTAGAAAATCTGTATTTGAACACAAGCTGTAGTATATATTTTACCATGCTACTTCACAACCAGTCTTGGGTTCGTAAAGAGAAACAGAGGAATTTGACTGCCAATATTTCAGTTTTGCAGACCAGAAAAGAAAAAGGAAAATTTCCTAAGTGTCTTGGAAGAGACTATAATAGCTCCTTAGGCTATAGATTCAAGTTGTGATAGCACAGGGGCTGTAGTGTTGCTCTGGGACTTGCTATTGAACTGGGGGCTGAAATTCATGCTATGCTTTTTCAAGCATAATTACCTGGTCTTTAAGTAACTGCAGTGAATTTTGCCCCTGAGGAGGATCATTATCCTGAATGACTCCTTTTGACTTTTGATCCACACTCAAACTAAGAAACAGCATGCAAGAAAAAGTTCATTTCCTTGTCATCATAAATTGTATTTCTTATATTTGTGGCTAGTTTATTAGAAATACAGAGAAAGACTGGCATACAATGTTTTCCTTTTCACAAACATATGAAAGACAAAAACTTATACATCACACTTCAGGAGGAAAGAACCACACATCTTCCAGTTCATCAAAGGCAGAGGTAATTCAGAGTTAGAAGGGTATCCATTGATCTTCTGAATAAGGGGAACCAGATTGTTTTTCATTTACCTATCATTTCAATCAGTGGATCTTTAGTGCTGTGCCCAAAATATTGCTCAAAGGTAAAGAAAGAGCATATTTTATTATCCTGGTTCTGGCTAGGAGAGTGTTAATTTTTGCAGTAACCAGGAGGGTGCATGGCCAGAACATGAAGGTTATCCTATACCACCTCCTATCCTTGCCAGGCGCTGCATGGGGGACTCTCTTCTGGGGAGAAGGGGTCCCTTCCCAGCTGGCATAGTGTGGCAGAGGGAGCAGTTGGTTACTCTTATTTCTGTGTGAATTGTTCACCTCTTTCTCATGCCCTCTGTCATTAGTATTGTTGCTGTTACTGTTTGTTTTCTTATCACAGTGCTATTTCTAGTACATTGTTCTTATCTCAGCCTGTGATCTTTACCTTTGGTGCCTCCAGTTCTCCTCTCCATCTTGCCTTAAGGGAGGGGGAAGGGAAAGAGGGAGCTAGTGGTGCATCATTTCAGTGGCAGCACTAAATTGGAGAATACCATTCCTAAACCACAACATTTATATGAAAGTAAACCAATAGTAAACTGAATTCTCTTGTTCCAGAAAAGAAACAGTAATAATGGAGTTAAATCTGTAATGCATACACTTTCCTGGTGTAATGCTCATATTTCTCATGCTCCTATAGGTCCTAAAGTAGATGGTTTCATTCTGGTGGGAGGTGTTAAAGCAAATTGTGAGCATCTTTGATGGGTGAAACATGATGTTCATGTTGATAGTTTTGTTTGTTATCAGCCTAGATTCCATGTCGGGGTGGATTTTTTTGTTGTTGTGTTATGAATTTTTTAACATATACATTTTTCTTTTTCATTGAAGACTTACATTTGAAAACTACATCTGAGTTTGCTCTATATGGGCTCTTTTCTGCACACTAGATACCATTTCTTTGCTTCCTTTATTAGCTCTCAAACCAATTTTGTTCACCCCTAGATCTGCATTTCTTTAGCTGATCATTGGCGAGCAGTTTATATGTGTGAGGTTTCCCATGGCAAGCCTATGCCTTATCTTTGATCAGCCCATGCCTGTTCTTCCCAATTCTACATTTCTGCCTCCCCTTCTCAAGGCTTCTGTTGCTGTGCCTGGCTTGTCTTTCTCTACATTACATTGTTTTAGAGCTGTAAATACCTCATTCTACATAGAATACTGTCTTAGTATTTCTATATGTATAAAATTATGAGTTTTAAACCACACAAAGTTAGACAAAAGTAAATTAGCTGTGGACACGTGGTTGATTAAATAAATTGCTGTTAGCTAAATCAAGTCAGACAGGGAAGCAGGCAGGCCAAGAAAATTTCAGACATAGAATACCTGACAAACATCAGTCCTGAGGCCTCACGAACTCAGCAGAGAGCTTACAGTCTGTTACTAACAGTGGCAGTACCATAACAGAAGGCTCATCAGTTTTGCTAGTCTCAGTCACACAGCTGAAAACCTGTACTGGTGTTTCTGCTTCTCCAAGACCTAAGCATGAGTATCACCACTTTGGCGCCTTTAGTTTCCAGGTGGCCTTCCTGCAGGAACCCCACTGACCAGATGGCAGGCTGTGCTTCAGACATTTCTGTACTAGTTCTCTGGATAACCTCCTCTCGCCTTGTTTCCTTGGGAACACGCTACCTGAAATGGTGGTCCCACAGCTCTATTAACACCTCATTTACAACAGTGTGAAGACAGGCTGTATGCAATATGAATTAAAAAAAATGCATTTCAATAAATCCAGGTTATAAGTCACTGAAGACATTTAATAGTCCACCCATGGAATAGGAAGACAAAAGCTGCATACGAGATAAAAATATTAGAAGATTATTCACCCTTTGTTTCCTCTAAACTATTTTACATATTTTCATGCAAAACAATATACTTAATGACTATTAAGTTTTCATATATAAGCATTTAAATTCCAGGAAATGTCACAGAGAAGATTGCTCCAAAACTCTGCAAATGTGTAAACCAAAATTTTTTACGCCACCTCATGATACATACTATATTCAGCACAGAGAAGGCAACTTCTATTAAATCATTTTTAAGGAGATTTTTGTAGAAATGAAATAAGGTGGTCTTGTCTCTACAGAATGCAGGCAATGAAACATCTTGGCAACATTTGGCTAATCTTATTCTGAAAAATAACAGAGCTCTTCTCTTGAAATTCTCTTTCTCATAACATTGATAATAATAATGGTAGAAATTCTGATAATAATGATGCTTTCAGCAGAAAATTTTATTTTGGCAAAGATATATGAAATAGAATGGAAAATTGGGTCTTAAAATCAAAGTCATACAATTAAGAGCAAGACATTCAAACTGTGCAGGGCTGCTTGCCTATCCATGGCACTGTGTGACAAGGATGGCTCCATGCTCAGTAGCTGCTTTGAACACAGTGTTTAAGCTGCTGTGCTGAAATATAGGTTTTCTGAAACCCCAGGCAATGGCTACTTCACCTGTGTAATAAGATTAGCAGAGCTACTTGAAGGACAGAAAAGCCTTGCCAGTCAAGTGGAGATTAGCATTGTTTACACTGGCAAACACTCTGACAAACTTTTTCTGAAAGATGAACAAGATACCACAGCACTAGAAGCAGGGCAAATTCTTGATTATACATAAGTTCTTGATTTTCACTGTGCTTGTTCGGTTAATAAGAAATGGTATTCACAAAAACCGGTTGAACTATGACAATTAGCAAATAATTAATATTTAAACACAGTGGAACTTGAAAATTTAAGTCAAGAGAAACTACTCTAAAATTTCTCAGTTATCAAACAAGGTAAATAGAAAACTCCTCTTCTAAGCTATTTCTGCCATAATCTTGCAAGAGAAAACTCATAAAACCACAACACATACTCTCCTTGTACTGGAAAATGAAATAGATTGGAAGATTACAGGCAAAATAAAACTACAATGGGTACAATCATGAATAAACATAACAAAGCACTTTCACTACAACACTAGATGACATCAGCTGCACTTGTTTTATGAATAGCAGAATACACTTTATGCCAGTGCTAATACCTAAAAGAGAGCAGAAATATATTGCTTTTTTGAATGTCTCTTGAAGAAATTTGGTCATATTATGTCCGCATGAGTTTACTGATATTATCTGGAATGTCAAGAGACTTTAAAAATAGGGAAAATATAGTGAGTTAAGGTCTTAAGTTCTGTGGTGAATTCAGGGGCTTTTGGTTGATCAGTACTTTTTCCACTTAGAATTGTATTAAGTACAGACAAACACTGTGAGCTTTCTCTATCAAGTTCTCCTAGTTCAGGTCAATAGTGACCTGCAATGCACTTTCCCTGACCGGAGTTTCTCCTGAGTAAAGCTTGCCAATCACACAAAATTACTTAGTGGTTTTGGGATCTGGACATATATAGACAAGGGAATTAATGGATAGTACTACCAAACTAATTTAATGTGTATCATAAATCAGAAGTGAAAGTTAGTCTCCTGGGGGGAAAAAAGGACCTAGTGTATTAAAATGCTTTGACACCTTTGATCTTCGTTGTTCATAACATGAAATATTTTCCAAACGCCTTTAAACTGGAGCTGAAAGATACAGGGCTGAAATTGACCCTGGTCTTTTCATCCATTCTTTCTGAGTAAATGTGGAACTTCAACCCTGTCCTAGACACAGATAGGTGATTGTTTCACAATATTAAAAAATCCTTATCTGAAATCTGTTTTTATGCCTAATGAGTGCAGAGCCATTATTTACTTTAAAGAGTTCTTTTCTTCTGTGTACAAGAAGATTCTTGTAGCCCTAGTTAGACTGTTAATAGTCTTCAGTTTTCCTTTAATTGATACTATGAGAGATAAGAAAAGACTGCATATACCTTTGCCCTTGAGCAGACTATGCACCCATGTAAGTCTGAGATCTGCTGAGGTTAATGGAATTGTCAATCTAATATTACCATTACAAGTTCTGTGATTTCTGTTTGCAATTAACTACATGTGGCATTTATTATAAAATATTTAACTTATTAATAACAATTGCATTTAATAAAGCAATCACACATATACATATTTAACCTTCAAATTGCATTGATATTTAACTGACTCATTGTTACAGGTTTTTGGGTTTTTTAATTAATGTCTGGTTATGTTTCAAACAGCTTCCATATTTATGAATTTTGGCATATCTAAATAGTCCTGGTTTCCATAATTATTTATTTTAATTTTATTCTTGATTTTATCAGGATAAATTTCTTGCCATATTGGAGATACCACTTGAACACAAGAAAAAATAAACAATCCTCTGTAGCTTTCTCAGTCTACAGTCTCTCTGAAGTGATGGTCCTAACAAGAGCTTTAGATTCTTCAGAATGGATTACTAACACAGTAATAGTCAAAAAGGTTTTTGTGTTTTGATTTTTTTTTCCCAGTTACCTCCCCATTGGGAAACCTCACTAAGTATTTAGGTGTTGACAGAATTTCTGCTTCATGAAATAATAAAATTAAGTCAACAATATTGAAAATATATATATATGTGTGTGTGTGTGTGTGTGTGTGTGTGTGTGTGTGTGTGTGTGTGTGTGTGTGTAAAAAATTATATCAACCCCTATGGAGCTTATAAAACCAGTGAATTTCATTGCCTACATGACCACACTGAGCAGTCACAGTGAATCCAAACTTCTGTGGATTGTACTGCAGCCCTGGGGTCACAAGTACCACTGTCAGGCTGAATCCTCTTCTCAGATGTCCTTTGTCTGGAAGGTACAAATCTATCAGAGACTCAAATAGATGTGATGAAGCATCTCATTTCCTCTACTCCCACTTACTTGGTGAAACCATCAAAGCCATGGCCTCTATGGAAAAGTGAATAAATGCCACCTACACAAGATTACTCAGATTACTCAATATATTTGCCATGATTTTTAGCATTTAAGAGCTGAACATTTAATTTTAAGAGTGTTTTTATCTCTATAGACAGTGATATACAGGATGATTCAGAGTATGACTCAGAATGTCTGAGCTGAAGCAGTTAAGCACCTAATTTTAGGTACAATCCAGCTGGCCTCAATATAGGCTAGTTATACCCCTCCTTAAGATAAATGTTTCAGAAGGTTTTAGATGCATCACTTCAGAATTTCCTCCCCACCAGCTGATATAATGCCTGATTTACATTGATAGCTTTTAAATGACTCTATATGTCGCAGATGAGATGGTGTCCTTAGATACCTAAGTCAGATGACCAAAGTTAAGATATATGGCCGTCATTTTAGCTGTGTCCTTTTAGATACACAAAAGTCCTCTCAGAACATCACTTAAGAAAAAAGAGGATCAGGGATGCTGGGGCTGGAAAGAGCATGCCAAGTGGATCATAGCAGGCACCCAACATTGCTGACACAACACATTTTAAATCTGTCACATCCGTAGCCAACGTGACCTCCACGTTAAACGTGTTATGTCAGTAATGTTGGGGCTCTGCTATGATCAGACTGGCAAACCCTTTCCAGCCCCAGCATACTTGGATATGTAGGCTCTTTTATCGTCTGAACGCTAACCCTAATGGAAGCTTGCAGTTGTGGCAGAGCTCCACATCAGCACACCTGTCACAGATTTAAAACATGTGGTGTAAGCAATGTTAGGACCCTGCTATGATCCCCTTGATGTGCTCTTTCCAGCCCCAGCATCCCTAGACATGTAGGCTCTTTTATTCTCTGAACCCTAACCCTAGCCCTAACCCTAATGGCATCTTGGACTAGTGGTGGAGGTCATATGGACCATGGGTGTCACCGCTATAAACGTCTTGTGTCAACAGTGTTAGGGCCCTGCTATGATCCATCTGGCATGCTCTTGGCAGCCCCAGCATGCCTGGCCATGTAGGCTCTTTTGTTCTCTGAACCCTAACCCTAGCCCTAACCCTAATGGCATCTTGGACTAGTGGTGGAGGTCATGGGGTCCATGGGTGTCACGGATTTAAAACGTGTTGTGTCAGCAATGTTGTGTCCCTGATATAATCAACCTGGCATGGTCTTTCCAGCCCCAGCATCCCTGGACATGTAGGCTTTTTTGTTCTCTAAACCCTAACCCTAGCATTAAGCCTAATGGCAACTTGGAGTTGTGGCAGTGGTAACGTTGGCCACAGGTGTCACATATTTAAAAGGTGTGGTGTCAGCAATGTTGGGTGCCTGCCCTGATCAGCCTGGCATGCTCTTTCCAGCCCCAGCATCCCTGGACATGTAGGCTTTTTTGTTCTCTAAACCCTAACCCTAGCATTAAGCCTAATGGCAACTTGGAGTTGTGGCAGTGGTAACGTTGGCCACAGGTGTCACATATTTAAAAGGTGTGGTGTCAGCAATGTTGGGTGCCTGCCCTGATCAGCCTGGCATGCTCTTTGCAGCCCCAGATTTCTTGGACAAGTAGGCTCTTTTAGTCCCAGAACCCTAAAACTAGCCGTAACCCTAAGGGCAGATTGGAGTTGTGGAGGAGGTTATGTGGAGAACAGGAGTCACAGATTAAGAACATGCTGTGTCAGCACTGTTGGGTCCCTGATATAATCAACCTGGCATGCTCTTTCCAGCCCCAGCAACCGTGGACATGTAGGCTCTTTTATTCTCTGAAACCTACCTCTAGCCCTAACCTTGATGGCAGATTGTATTTGCGGTGGAGGTTACGTTGCCCACAGATGTCAGAAACTTAATACGAGTTATGTCAGAAATGTTAGGTCCCTGCTATGATCCACATGGCATTCTCTTTCCAGCCCCAGCATCCCTGGACATGTAGGCTCTTTTATTCTCTGAACCCTAACCCTAGCCCTAACCCTAATGGCAACTTGGACTTGTGGTGGAGATCACATGGACCATGGGTGTCACGGATTTAAAACGTGTTGTGACAGCAATATTGGGTCCCGGATATAATCAACCTGGCATGGTCTTTCCAGCCCCACCATCCCTGGACATGTAGACTTTTTTGTTCTCTGAAACCTGACCCTAGCCGTAACCCTAATCACAGATTGGACTTGTGGTGGTGGTCATGTGGACCATGGGTGTCACAGATTTCAAACGTGTTGTGTCAGCAATATTAGGAACCTGCTACGATCCATTTGGCATACTCTTTCCAGCCCCAGCCTCGCTGGTCATGTAGGCTCTTTTATTCTCTGAACCCTAACCCTAACCCTAACCATAATGGCAGATTGGACTTGTGGAGGAGGTTACGTTGGCCAGAGGTGTCACAAAGTGAAAACGTGTTGTGTCAGCAATGTTAGGTCCCTGATATAATCAACCTGGCATGCTCTTTCCATCACCAGCAACCTTGGACATGTAGGATTTTTTATTCTGTGAACCCTAACTCTAGCTCTAACACTAATGGCAGCTTGGACTTGTGGTGAAGGTCACATGGACCATGGGTGTCACGGATTTAAAAAGTGTTGTGCCGGCAATGTTGAGTCCCTGATATAATCAGCCTGGCATGCTCTTTCCATCACCAGCCACCTTGGACAGATAGGCTCTTTTATTCTCTGAACCCTAAAACTAGCCATAACCCTAATAGCAGATTGGAGTTGTGGTGGAAGTTATGTGGAGCACAGTTGTCACGGATTCAAAACATTTTGTGTCAGCAATGTTAGGGCCCTGTTATGATCCACGTAGCATGCTCTTTGCAGCCCCAGCATTTCTGGCCATGTAGGCTCTTTTGTTCTCTGAACCCTAACCCTAGCCCTAACCATAATGGCAGCTTGGACTTGTGGTGGAGGTGACATACATCATGGGTGTCACGGATTTAAAACGTGTTCTATAGGCAGTTGGGTCCCGAATCTATTCAACCTGGCATGCTCTGTCCATTACCAACAACGTTGGACATGGAGGATTTGTTATTCTATGAACCCTAACATTAGCCCTAACCCTAATGGCAGCCTGGACTTATGGTGGAGGTCACATGGACCATGGGTGTCACGGATTTAAAACGTGGGTCTTTCCAGCCCCAGCATCCCTGGACATGTAGGCTCCTTTGTTCTCTGAACCCTAACCCTAGCCCTAATCCTAATGGCAGCTTGGACATGTGGTGGAGGTCACGTGGTCCATAGGTGTAACAGATTTAAAACGTGTTGTGTCAGCAATGTTGGGTCCCGGATATAATCAGCCTGGCATGCTATTTCCAGCCCCAGCATCCCTGGACATGTAGGCTTTTTTATTCTCTGAACCCTAACCTTAGCCCTAACCCTAATGGCAGCTTGGACATGTGGTGGAGGT
The DNA here is from genome assembly GCA_013396755.1 of Sclerurus mexicanus. Taxonomy (NCBI): domain Eukaryota; kingdom Metazoa; phylum Chordata; class Aves; order Passeriformes; family Furnariidae; genus Sclerurus; species Sclerurus mexicanus. Next base: position 645 of record VWZF01005267.1, on the reverse strand, counting down.
CACGTGGTTCATGGGTGTCACGGATTTAAAACGTGTTGTATCAGCAATGTTGGGTCCCTGATATAATCAACATAGCATGGTCTTCCCAGCCCAAGCACACGTGGCCCTGTAGGCAGTTTAGTTCTCTGAAACCTAACCCTAGCCCTAATCCTAATGGCAGCTTGGACATGTGGTGGAGGTCACGTGGTCCATAGGTGTAACAGATTTAAAACGTGTTGTGTCAGCAATGTTGGGTCCCGGATATAATCAGCCTGGCATGCTATTTCCAGCCCCAGCATCCCTGGACATGTAGGCTTTTTTATTCTCTGAACCCTAACCTTAGCCCTAACCCTAATGGCAGCTTGGACATGTGGTGGAGGTCACGTGGTTCATGGGTGTCACGGATTTAAAACGTGTTGTATCAG
>VWZF01005265.1:339924-371150 GCA_013396755.1 Sclerurus mexicanus | reverse complement strand
ATTAGGAGCAGGAGTAACCCCGGAGAGGGGGGGATGAGCCGACCCCTGCCCGCCGAGTGCAGAGCTCGTGTACCGGGGGCTCGACACGGAGCAAACCACGGGACTGGGGACAGCAGGGGTGGGACCGGTGCTCCTTAGGGGTCGGCTTCACACCCCTTCCCCCCACAGGGTCCCTGATCGCCCAAGCTTGGAGCATCTGGGGGTCACCCGCACCATGCAGTGGGAATGCCCGGGCACAGAACTGCATCCTGCTGCCCACTGGTCCCCTGAGCCCTCCAAGGCTCTGATTCTCCTCCTTTGTTACAGGTGATGTCCACCGTGGTGTGGGTAATGGTCACCAGGAATCATAGAGTCACGGAATAGTTTGGATGGAAAGGGACCTTAAAACTCATCTCGTTCCATGACCCTTCCACTAGACGAGGATGCTCCAAGTCCCATCCAACGTGGTCTTGAGCACTTTCATAGATGGGGCAGCCACAGCTCTGGGCAAACTGTTCTACCACAGCACAGGTGATGCCCACTATGGCACAGGCAGCCCTCCCAGGTGCTTGCTTCTCAATACATGCAGGACTCGAGGCTTCCCACAGATGGTAGAACCATTTGGGCTGAGCCAGGGAACACTGACTGAGGCAAAGGCATCACAGAGGCTTTCCTTCAACTGCCCTTAAATTTGGCAACGTGCTCAGCAAGCGGTGCCAGATTTAGGCATCAGGAGCTGCCAGGCACCTCCAGGCCAGGGGACAGTGACAGCTCTCCCAGAGAAAGGCAAGGGGTAGGCACTGTGCTCCTCCTTAGAGCATCCCAGAGCATATCTTCTCTTTCCGCATTTCCTTCTATCCCCGTAGAGACAGAGCAGGGACATTTAACACAGATCACAATTTGCTTGGCTCTCAGCTGCATACTGAGTCCCTTCACTTCACTCCCCTGATACTGCTTTGAGTTGACCCACAGCCGTGGGGCTTCCTCGTGCTCCGAGGGTGGGCAGTAGGCTGTTCCCACACATCAGCTGTGCCGTCTCTGCTGGTTTGGGGCTTTCCCATTGCTCTCTGCATCCCCCAACCCCCGGACAGGGCTGAGGAGCCATCAGCACTGACTCACTGCCGGCTCTGATCCACTCCCGGTGAGGACGCAGAGCAATTACTCTTTTCATGAATGACTTTAAAACAAGAGGGTGAATCACATTCCAACACTCTGCTTTAATTTGTGTTGGGATTGACTGTGCCACTGTCACCCTCTTCCTGCCTGGCAGCTGTGTAGGGCATTGCCAGTCCCGGGTCTGGGCCCTGGGAAAAGCAGTTGTAGCTCATGTGCCAGTTCCCTCTATCCCCCTCCACTTGCTGGTTCATGTCATAGCTCCGGCATCCATGGCTTGAATGTTCCAAGTGTGGGTGATCCCCACTGGGATGTGGCCATCTACACAGCATGAGAGGAGAAATGCCGTAGCCCAGTGACCCAGCAAGGCACAGTGGGCTGGATGGGGGCTGATGGTGCTCAGATCAGCTGCTGTGGAGCTGGGAAAGGGGTGGCACAGGGCAGGAGGGTGTTGTAGTAGTGAAGGCACTGGGAAAAGGGAATGTTTTGGGAGATGGGAGCAGAGTTGGGGTGCTCCCTGTGCCACTGTGGCAGCAGGACACCGGCTTGTGAAAACTACAGCTGCTTTCTTTGCATGCTCCACTCCATGGGCTGCTGGGGAAGGAGTGGGTCCAGCCTCGACCCTTCCCAAGTCCTGTGTCACCCTGTGTCCCCTGCCTGACCTTGACATGCCATCCCAGCTCCTGCAACCTCGCGCTTGAAGCATTCCGAGCTGCTCCTCTGAGCTCTCCTTCAGCTCCTGCCCTATTTATAGCTCAGGGCTGTTTCTAGGTCAGGCGGGAGGTGCCGGTGCCCAGGGAGCCAACCCAGGCACCATGGGGGGCTGCAGGGATGGTGCCACAGGTCCCACAGATGGATCAGCTCCCGGAGTTACCCCGCCGGTGCTGGAGGGTGGGGCTGTGCTGTGCCCCCAGTACACAGAGGCTGATCTGGGTCTGGCAGGGCTCTGTGGGACTCCATGGGGCTCTGTGGGGCTTGGGAGACCTCCACGGGGCTTGGTGGGACACAGCAGGGCTCTGTGGAGCTCTATGGGACTCCATTGGGCTTTGTGGGGCTCTGTGGGACTCCATGGGGTTCACCAGGTCTTTCTGGGGCTTTGTAGGGCTCAGCAGGGCTCTGTAGGACTCCATGGGGCTCAGCAGAGCCTGACAGGCCCCGTGGCACTCAAAAGGACTCCAGGGGACTCCATGGGACTCTGTGGGGGTCCATGGGGCTTGTAAGCTCCCTTTGTGGCTGCCAGGCTGCAGCCTGGCCCCTCGCCAGCCTGTGGGTCACACACACACTGAGTAATAGTAACACCAGTAGTACCAGGGAGTGTTGGCATCAAGCTTGTGGTCTTCAAAGCCCTCCCAGAATATTAATAACTAATTATGACTAACAAGATGAAAGGAACCGGATCAAACATGTTTATCACCTCACACAATCCCAAACCGTGCAAAGATCCCCCAGCTCCCCAAGGGACCACAAGTGTGCCTGGGATTTCTCCTCAGAAAGGGTCTATCTGGCTTGTGCCACAGGATGTGCTTGGACAGGGTTAGCAGTGGGAAATGACCTGGAAACGCCAAAATTTTTCCAGCGAGTCCAATCCCCTCGGAATTCAGCAAGAAGGTTGGTTGTCCTTTCAGCATCGCTTGGTCAGGGTGGGAGATAAGGGGCTAAGCCCCCCACGGTCGAGGTCCCACAGCCACCCGCAGCCTGTCACGCACCGATGGCATGAGCTAAAACCTGCCGGGGATGCTGCGGGGATGCTGGGAAGGAGCAGAGGGAGGGAAGGAGGGAGGGTGAAGCGGGAGCGGAGCACGCCGGGAGCCACAGCCGCGGCGAAAGGGACCCCCTCGTACCGGGGGGGGCTCTGGCGTGTCCCGGCTGGGAGTCGAACACCTCCCCACCCCGACAGACTGGGGTGCAACTCCAATGTCGGAGGCGCTGTCCGTGCTCCCAGGGCACACGGGATGGATTCCAGCAACCGGGCAAGGGGCACAACATCCTGCGGGCTCATCCCCCGACAGAGGCTGGGTGAGAACCTGCAGCACCAGCCGCACTTGCACAGAGCTTGGGAATGCTGTTGCCTGTGGAGCCTAATGACGGCTGTGCAGCTACCGGGCTGGAAGGAAACAGAAGCGAATTTTTGGATTGGATTTCTTGGGAGAAGAGGCAGAACGAGTTTCTTCGGGGAGAGGGAGGGACTGAACCGGGGCCACGGGGAGAGCCACGGGTGTGGCACCCCCACAGTTTGGCACGCCCCTACCCCCGTACCCAGCACCATCCGACACCGCACGGCGCCGGCCGCCTCCGCTCGCAGCCCGTTCTCCTGGCACCATCTAGAGGCTGTGCGGACGGACAAGCGGGAACGGGCACGGGGGGACAGGCGCGCGGGGACAGACAAGGAGGGACAGACGCTCCCACAGCACCCACACGTGAGGCCCACGGACTGCCCCTGGCGCAGGTGTTAGAACGAGGGAGCACCCCTCTGATAACACCCCCTGCTCACCCCGGGGGGAGCTACCGCTCTGCGGCTGTGCTGGAGGTGACATGCAATGACAGCCGCGTCCCTACGGGATGCAGAGAGGCTCAGGAACAGGCTGGTGACAACTAGGGGGGTGTTCAGAGATGGGGAGCCCCCCAGCGCAGCCCCCCTTGGAGCAGAGCAGGACAGGCAGAAGCCTCTGGTTACAAGCCAAGGATGTCCCTCCTTTGCCATCCCCCCCGCACAGGAAGGGGTGGTCCCTGCGACCACCAAGCAGGACTCTGGGTCACCATACTATCACCCTGGGTGCTCCCTTCTTGTCTGACAATGTCGGACTCACTACACCTATGACCCAGCACAGTCTGGATTCTGTTTGTTGGCTGCAGGCCCCAGGCTGGACTTTGGGGTGGGAGCCCTGGGAATTCTGTGCATTCCTCAGCCAGCAGCACTCACACCCAAGGCCCCTCTCAGTCCCTGGTCTCCCTGTCCCCCCCACCTGGACAGTGACTCATGGGAAACAAGGCTCCAAACCCCCAAGATTTACACCAAAACCAAACCCTGCAGCTTCCTGCACACCGGAAGGTAGGACAGACTGCCTGGATTGTTCCATACCCACAGCCCAGCCGATGGCCCTGAGCCCCTTCAGACCTCGCCATGGGCAGCCAGTGCCTGGGGGACTCCTGGCTGGAGCAAGTGGGAGGTCTGCTCTGGGAATGGAAGCATGGGACAGGAACCAACAGTAGCTCCGTGCCACGGAGGAGCAGTTGGGCACAACATGTGCCGGCATTCACACCTTGCATCCCCGCTGGCTGCCTGGCTAATTCCGGCACCAGCATATTCTCCTTGGCTGCTGCTCAGCAGCACTGATAGGAGAGGAGATTTGGGGAAGGGATGCGCCAGTGGGCAAGCGCCAGTGCTGCTGCTGAGAGGGACAGGCCTTGGAGAGCCTCGTGGCTCTCATTGGGGACCCTCAAACTCCACTGGCCTCCTGGCCCCAGTCAGCCAGGGAAGAGCAAAGACTGGCCAGAGACCCTGCTTAGGTGGGCAGAAGTGGGTAAGATGGCTCCAGGATGGATCTGGGGTGGCTCTAGAATGCCGGGAGTGTGCACACTGCTGCTCATAGCCCCACTGTCATGGGCACACCAGCATGGCATGGCATGGCACGGTACGGCACAGGATGCCCACTGGGTTCCCTGGAGAGCTGCTTCCAGGGAAGCGCATGCCAGATGTACACACATGCTGTGCATGCAGCCTCTCCCAGCACTGCACGGCACGGGTCTCCAGACTCCACCAGCCAGGAGATGATGCACCTGCTCCAAAGGAAACTTTGGCATGGCCCATGCCAGGATCTGTCCCCAAGTCTGGCTCGATGCCCTGCTCCCATGCCGTGCACCACCATGGGCTCATGGCACAGCCCCACCAGCGCTGTGGCCCCACCAGTGGTGTCCCGGGATCAGCGGCACTGACCTGTGCAGGTGCAGGGGCTGCAGCTCCTCTTTCTGGAAGCAGACGAAGCAGAACGAATCCATCGCTCGGCTCCAGTGGTTGCCGCTCCCGGGCGAGGGGGACCGCGGGGCACGCAGTGCCGGAGAGGTGTTGGCATCTTTCTCGCCGGTGCCGGCAGTGGCCAGAGGCTCACGCTGGCCCTCCCGGGGCCATGGTGTCAGGGAACCCGTCACACGGCCGGGCTTAGCGTCGGGAGCGGCCGCTCACCGGGAACGGAGGCAGCGCCGGGCTGTGCCATGTCCAGCGTCGCCCTCGCTCCGAGGCTGACGATGGCCAGTGCCACCCCGGCACCCATCGTGCAGCCCGGCCGGCGGCACTACCAGTTCTCAGGGGATGCGGGCAGGGACGTGGGACGGCATCACCCGGGCGAGGGGCCCGACAGGGTGGAATGAGGCGCCGGCCGAGCCCTGCAGTGCTTCAGAGCGCGCGGGAAGTGGCTGCCCCGTGGCACCGGACGGTGGATGTGCCCGTGTCGCTGAGAGGGAAAAGTGTCCCCTGCAGCAGGTGGAGTCCGGCAGGATCCAGCGGGGTCTGGAAGACTCCGGCAGGGCCCGGCAAGCAGGCGGCCGGATCGGGAGCCCAACACGCACGGAGGAGGAAAGTTGTGTCGTCGTGGAGCGGCGGCTCCGCGGGGCTCGTCTGACTGGCAGAGCAGCCGCTCGCTCTGACAGCTAAACCAGCGTGCGAGTATTAATAGCTCCAGACTCTCGCGGCGAGGCTGGGAGTTAACTCCTCGCCTGCCGCCCGCCCGGGCTCCAGCCGCCCTCTCCCGGCTCCAGAAAGCTGCCCCGGGGCTCGCCAGCGCTGCAGCTGAGACCTGGCAAACTCAGCCCGCCCTTCCCGTGCACTGGGAGTCACCAAAGGACCCGTCCTCTGTCCCCAGTGCCTTTCCGACTTCTCAGGCTTTAACACAGGGACCATGGCACAACCAGGGGAGAAATCACTTAACCTGGGTGCCTGTGGGTACCCTGTGCCCTTCCAACAGTGGAGTAAGTGGCCTGAGAGCCATCCTGGAGCCAACCCGGAGCTATTCTGGGGGACTGCTCCCCACTGCAGGGCACAGAACAGGAACACCATGGTGCCTTGTGCAGGATGTCCCTGTCCCACAGTGTGTATCCATGCCCCATGAGTGGCATTTTTGCCCCACGATGGGTGACCCTGGCCCAAAAGGGACCATTGGTGAAAGCCAGGGTAGCCATGCCAGCAGTGTCCAGCTGCTCCAGGGGGACAAGCCAGGCTGGCACATAGGATCAGGTGCCCCTGAGCCCACAATGCCCCGTGCACTCACCATTCCTCATCCATTGGGACCAGCTCAGGGACCAGCACATGTCCTCCAGGTCCCTGAGACCCAAATCTGGTCCCTCACCCCTGCCTGCATCCAGCACCCTGGGACAGAAACAAAGGCCATGTCCTTGGGAAGCAGAAGCAGGAGGACATGGAGAAGTTTCCCCAGCCTGGCCATGGGCTTCATCATCTCTCACCCTGAATTATTCAGTGTGTGGCTCTGGCTGAGGAGCATCTGCTTTGGCCACACTTCCATTAATGGCAAAACTCGATGGCTTTTTAATTTCTCATGGCCAGAAAGCTCCAGCTGTGCTGCTTTGGGTCGTGTCTGTCCAGGATAGAGGTGGAACAAGCTTGGAGGGTATGTTACCTCGATTTCATGTCATAGAATCACAGAATCATGGAATGGTTTGGGTTGGAAGGGACTTTAAAGACCATCCCATTCCTGCCATGGGCAGGGACATACTCCACTAGCCCAGGTTTCTCCAAGCCCCATCCAACCTGGCCTGGAACACTTCCAGGGAAGGGGCTCTAAGGTCTCCCCAGAGCTTTCTCTTCTCCAGGTGAATACCCCCAGCTCTCCCAGATCCCATTGTGGCTGTGCAGGGTGTTTGCAGTGATCCTATTTCCATGCTGATCCTTGAGAGCTGGGAAAAGCATCAGCATTCCATAGGCATCACTCTGAGGGAGCCCCTCTCCTGCCTGTGGAATGCAGGTGGGTACCCCCACCACTCCCATAGTCCCCCAGGCTCCCTGGGTATGGCACCAGGGCCCTGGCACCCAACCAGGCACCCACTCACCAGAACCACTCTGCAAGGAGCAACAAAAAATGTTAAAATTTAATGCCCCAGCTAATGGACCGAGTGAAGCAGTGCGGAAACACAGAGAAAAAGGGAATGGGCAAGTGTGTCCAGGCCCCTGGAGCCCCTAATGGCTTCTGGATTTACATCCCACTCCACACCATGCTTCCAGGAAGAGGGGAAGACCTTCCCTGGCTGATGGGACCCAGCTGCCCTCTCGCTCAATAAAAATGCACTAGTGCCCACTGAAGCTCTGGACCAAGAGGCTGGTCATGAATTCATGTGGCTCCTGGTGGGTCTCCACAGGAGCTTGTGATTGGTGAGGCCCATGGGAGCCCAAGCTTCATTGTCCTCCTCCACCACCACCTGCAGCTCTGTTGGTCTCCCCACAACATTGTGGGAGGCTGAGAGCAGGGAGAGGTATGGAAGGGCAGGTCAGGACATCCTGTTGCATTGCCTGAGTGCAATTTTGAAGTCTGGGAAGAAGGTTGGAACAGACTCTCTTCTTTATGTAGGTTTAATAGAAGCCATAGCCCAAATGAGTCTTTTCTCCCTGACTGTAGGAGAGTGGAAGAGTCTCTCAATGGAGGGAGCAGGCTACCATGGCTGCCCCCTCACACCTGCTCCTCTGGCTCTGGAACTGTTGGAAGGGGTGATTGGGACACTGGAATGAATTTCCAGGGCTTCCTTTCAGATACACACAAAATATTTGACTCAAAAAGCCTATCTGAAACTTGTTCTTGCCTGTGCTCTCCCACATCTCCTTCTTTGGGGACCTTCTCAGTGTGCTGACCCTCTGAGTTTCTTCAATCCCAGTCTAGGAGCAGCTGCCCTTCATGGCAATTGTGAAGTCATTCCTAGGAATATAATCAGTGTGCCAAAAACCCATCACCCACATAGTCCCAGAGAGGGAGCAGAGCAGGAGGCAGGAAGAGCAGGCCAGGAGCTGTGGTGTCCACAAAGGTCCCTTTACCACTATGGCCACCCTGGATGGACCTGACCAGTCTGCCCAGCACAGGGATGTAGGATGATGTGGGATAACAGCCCCAGTGGATCTCCCTCCATCCTTGGCTGTGGGTTCTTGTGCCCCACACCAAGTGATGGCAGGCAGAGGAGAATGGGCACCCATCCTGGGGAGAGGCATTTGGGAAGCACCCCTTCCTTGGAGCACAGTCTGCAGGGGTTTATGTAATTAATTATCCACATTTGTACTTTCCACAGGAATTTGTACTCAGGAATTTTGCCTGCTGGGATTTTACATCTTGCTAAATAAGCAAACTCCTTGCCAAGGAACTTGGGAGACATGGGGAGCAGTTGGGGTTTGTGGACAAAACTTTTCCAAGCCTCTTTATTGGACTTATAAAACACAGCTTAACCCTTTTCATCAAATTACTTTACATGAGATGGCAGGGCAGTAAAATGCTCATTTATCCATGGCATTCTGAATGAATTATAGCTCAGTTTGTGGTAGGAACAGTAAAGGAGATGGGAACAGAGAGGTGAGATGTGAGGGGAAGCACAGCCAGCTGCTGGCTTGGAGTGAGGTTCAGACTTACCCCAAAGGCAAAGCTCAAATGCTGCAAAACAGGAATAAACCAATTAAATGTGATGAATATTTGAATGTGAGATTGAAGAGACTGCAACCAAGGTGGGAGCTGTGCAGGAGACTTCAATAAAAGGGCTTCAAATCACCCTCCAGTGCATTTCAGCGCCTGGTTGTAATAAAAATTGAGGGATAAACCATGCAGTAATAAATTATTTTCACAAATCCTGTTCCCTTGATCTTCCAAGACAGCTGCTCAGCTCCACAGTATTTCCCTTTCTTCTGTTTTTAAAACATAAAGTTACATAAATAAAAACAGGAGGATGGCTTCTCCCACCTTGAGGTTGGTTCAGACGCAGTCCAAACCCTGCTGCCTCCTAGTCTGAGGAGACCCAAACTCAAACAGGAGCTGCAACACTCAGTGATGGGGTGAATTCTATATTTTCTGTAAGATATGGCACTTGCAGCAATGGGCAGAGTCCTAGAAATGGGATAAAGCAGATCCAGGGTCTGGCACAGCTGCAGTCCCAGGACACACTTCTCCTTATGCTCCAGTGATGCTCCTGGCAGATGTGGTCCTTGCACCTCAAGTTTCATGGATCTACAACACCATGATGGGACTGTATGAGACCTGTTATTACCTGTGTGAAGCACAAAAGCACTGGGGACACTGTGTTTTGTCTGTAAAATCTAAAGGGCACCTGGAAGAAAGATGGGGACAGACTTTTTATAAGAGTCAGGACATGGGGGTGACAGGACATGGGGGAATGGCTTCCCACTGCCAGAAGGCAGGGTTAGATGGGATACTGGGAAGAAATTCCAACCTGTGAGGGTGGGGAGGCCCTGGCACAGGTTGCCTAGAGAAGCTGTGGCTGCCCCATCCCTGGAAGTGTCCAAGGCCAGGTTGGATGGGGCTTGGAACAACCTGGGCTAGTGGAAGGTGTCCCTGCCAATGGCAGGGGGTGGAACAAGATGGGCTTTAATGATGCTTCAACCCAAGCTATTCCATTCTTTATGATCCCTTTGCCTTGGCACACAAAGCAAGGACAAAGGCTTGCAAAGCTCAGTGTTCACTCTCAGCCCTACATCCTGTGTTAAAAGGTATTCCATCTCCTTGGGCTTTGCAGGGAAAACAGGAATAGAGGATAAATCTCCCTGTAGGGATCCAGAAGATTGGCAAAAGGTTCTCTTCCTTCTTTGGTACCTTCAGCTGATTCTGTGCTGGCAGATCTCTTCCACCCTAGCCCAGGGAGCTGAAACTGCTCCTGTTTTGGAGACCCCAAGAACCCCATCCCAAAACACACAGTGGTGGAAGCAGCAGGTCCCCCTGATGTCCTGGCTCAGTAGTGCCATGCCCCCGGTTACCTCAGCACCTCGGAGCATGTGTCCACACACAGCCCTGTTGGGATTATCCTTTTAATGGTCACCATGGTAACGTGCCAGCGCAGCTGCAGATCCTAATGTGAGCCCTGCTGAGGTGGCAGATCCAGCTCCAGCCTTACTTCAGCACACGGCTGGGCGCAGCATGGACCAGGGCATTGGAGAGGTGTTAAAGGGCATTTGGAGGAGTCAGAGGGGTTTTGGAGATATTGGAGGGGCTTTGAAGATCTTGGAGGGATTTGGGAGATGTCAGAGAGGTTTTAGAGGAGACAGAGGAGTTTGAAGGTGTTGGAGGGCCTTTGGAGGTGTCAGAGAGATTTTGGAGGAGTCAGAGGGGGTCTTGAGGTTCTGAGGGAGCTTTGGAGGAGTCTGAGGAGTTTTCGAATTATTGAAGAGGTTTGGAGAGGCTCTGGAGACATTGGAGATATTTCTGGAGAGGTTGGAGAGAGTTTAGAGGTGCTGGACAGGTTTTACAAGTTTTGAAGGGGTTTTGGAAGGGTTGGAGAAGTTATGGAGGAGCCCTAGCGGTTTTGGAGGTATTGGAGATGTTTTGGAGAGGTTCTGGAGACATTGGAGAGGTCTGGATGTGTTTAGACTCTCGAGGGGGTTTAGAAGTGCTGGAGAGATTTCAGAGGTTTTGAAGGGGTTTTGGAGGAGTCAGAGGAATTTTGGAGATATTGGAGAGGTTTTGGAGGTGTTGAAAATGAAGAGGTTTTAGAAAGTTTGAAGAAATTCTGGAGATGTTAAAGAGAATTTTGAGAGGTTGAAGGTGTATTGGAAGTGTCACAGGGGTTTTGGAAGCATTGGAGAAGTTTTGGAGAGGCTCTGTGGGTGTTGGAGAGATTTTTTGAGAGGTTGGAGGTGTTTTAAAGGTGCTGGAGAGATTTTGAAGGGGTTTTGAAGGAGACAGAAGGATTTGAAGGTATTCAAAGGGTTTTGGAGATGTGGAGATTTTGGAGGTGTTGGAGACGTTTTGGAGCTGTTGTAGAGATTTTTGAGGTGTTGGATGGGTTTTGGGGATGTTGGAGGAGTTTTGAAGGCAATAGAGGGTTTTGGAGGTGGTGGAAATTTTGCAAAAGTTTTTGAGGTGTTGAAGAAGTTTTGGAGGTGATGGAGAGATTTTGGAGAGGTTGGAAGAGGTATGAAGGTGTTGGAGAAGTTTTGGGGAGATTTTGGGGAGACTAGAGATATTTTGGAGGCATTGGAGGATTTTGGAGGTGTTGGCAACTTTGCAGAGGTTTTGGAGAGGTTCTGGAGACAGAGCACCTTAGGAGAGATTGGAGGGGGTTTGAAAGTGTTGGATTGATTTCAGAGGCGTTGGAGAGATTTTGGAAGCATTGGAGTGTTTGGGGGGTGTTAGATTCTGGAGGTGCTAGAGCAATTTTGGAAATTTTGGAGATGTGCTGGAGATGTTGGAGAAATTTTAGGGAGACTGGAGAGGTTTTGGAGATGTTCAGGGGATTTTGAATGTATTGAAAGGGTTTTGGAGATGTTTGAGAGATTTTGAGGGTATTGGAGAGTTTTGAAGGAGTCAGAGAGGTATTCAAGGGGTTGGAAAGGTGGGAGAGGTTTTGGAGAGGTACTGGAGATGTTGCAGAGATTTTGGAGAGTTTGGAGGTGTTGGAGAGGTTTCAGAAGTGTTGGAAGGTTTTTAAAGGCACTGGAGGGTTTTGGAAGGTGTTGGAGTGGGTTTTTGAAGTATTGGAGAGGTGTTGGAGATGATGGAGAAGTTATGGGGGTGATGGAGGGGTTGTGGAGGTGATGGACAGCTTTGGAGGTGATGGAGAGATTTTGGAGGTGTTGGAGGGTGTTTTGGAGGTGTTGAAGGGGTTTTGGAGGTGTTGTGGGTAGGTTTTGGAGCCAGGGCTCTGCCTTGGGGTGCACAGGGACATCCATCTGCATGTGGCAGCTCACAGCCATTCCCTCCCATGTGTCCAGGCAGCATCACCTCACCTGCACAACTCCTTCCTGGAGAGTTCCATCACCCTGCCTGGCCCAGGAACAGTGTTTCCCCTGGAAGGATGAGCAGGATGAAGGCCCGTGGGGCCAGTGCTGTGCTGAGAGTGTGGAAATAAAACCTCCGTGACAGAAAATCTGCCATGGAAAGGCCCTAGGACGGCTCAGCCCTAAGCTCCTTGTTGAGCCCTGGGGATAGTCACAGCCCTACGGGGGGTTTATTCTCCCTCCTCCCAGCATTTAATCCTCTAAAGTAAGTGCCAGCCTTTGCAATGTCCCCACAGGGGTATTGTCTGTCCCCTCTAAAGCCAGCTAAGCCACTGGTTTCAGCCACCTCTGGTCACTGCAGGTGTCACTGAGAGTTTGGGAACCATAAGGAATATTTTGATCTGTATTAACGTCATTGTTTTGGGGCCATGGCTGGTCCCAGCACCTTGATTTTGTCAGGCAGCAGTTAGGGACTAGATTTCCTTTTAACATTAATCCATTTGGATCTCTCTGTTAACGTCCTGTCTCCCAGCCACATGGTAGGCATTGGAAAACCCACGGCCACAAAAGAGCTCCAGGTTGAGGCAAACCTGGGAGATGGGAATAGTAATGGCATTCTGGACCATGCAGCTTTGTTGTGCTCGCTGAGCAGGGCTGGCAGGGTTGGGGGCGCTCTCCACCCCAGTTCATTTAATTACTTAACTAGATACACGGACATGAACCCAGCAACTACAGAGAGCGTCCTTGGAGGTCTCCTAGGAGATCAGGGGGAGCTGGGAGCCAGCACAGGAACCTCAGCGGACGCGGGCTGAGGGCGCGCTCCACACCGAGGGCCGGACCCCTCCGGCCCCAGGCCCGGCCCCGCCCCGGGGGCGTGGCCTCCGTCCTTGGCTCCGCCCCCGCCGCGCGTGCAGAGCGCGAGTACAGGGACCCCCCTTCCTCCCGCGCGGGAAGGGCGTCCTGCGCATGCGCAACAGCAGGGGGCGTGGCCAGGCGCACCTCCGGGCGTACCCCTTGCCTGGCGCACCGTGAGGGGCCGCGCCCTTTTCGAAGATGGCGGTAGTGGCGCGGCGCGAGGGGCTTGCGCAGGCGCAGCACCGCCGCCTGGGCTGTGATTGGCTGCGCGGGTCCGGTGAGCCCTTCCGGTAGGAGGGCGGGGCGGGCCCGGGATGCGCCTGGTGTAACTCCGGCACGGACACCGGCATAGACATCGGCACGGGCCGTACCGCGCCGCCGCTCCCCCGCCGCATCGTCCGCCCGCGGCTCTGCCCAGCGCCCCGGGGCTCCCCGTCCCTGCCGCCGGGGGAGGCCCGAGGGCTGGGCACCGGCGGCTCTCTGGTGTCCGTGGTACGCGGCCGGCGGGGACTCGCCGGTGCATGGGTGGGGAGGCCCCGCCGGGCCGCCCCTGGCCATGAGATGAGTGAAGCGTGGCGTCCTGCCTAGAGCCGCCCCGGGGCCGCCGCGGCCATGGTGAGTGCGGGGGAGCGGGCACGGGAACGGCCGGGGGGGACCCAGGGCCTGCCCCGCAGGGCTGGAGGGGCTGTGGGGCGTAACGGGGCCTGCACCCCCAGAGCCGCCCTGGTCACACGGTGGAGAAGGCGGGGAAGGCAGGAGTTCCTCCTGGGAGCGCTGGTGCCGTAGGGTGTTCGGAATTACACGTTTTCCGGCCTTACCACCGGGGAGGGGGTGCCCAGAGAAGCTGTGGCTGCCCCATCCCTGGAAGTTTCCAAGGCCAGGTTGGACGGGGCTTGGGGCAACCTGGGCTGGTGGAAGGTGTCTCTGTCTGTGGCAGGGTTTGGGGCGGGATGACCTTTAAGGTCCCTCCCAAACCAGTCTGTGGTTCAGATCCTCTGAGTTGCCGTGTTGGTCTCCAGTTTAGCCTTGGATAAGCTGTAGGAATGTCCAGGATTCTGTGCTGGAGACACTGGCCTTCAGCTGCCTCCCAGCAGCGTCAGCCCTGTGCAATCTCGGGGAGAGATACAGAGGGAGATACCGCACACTCTGATTTACACAATCTTTTTTCCCCGTGATGAGAAGCCAGAGGAGACGTCCCTGATCCTTTGGGTGCAGGCAGAGCTAGGCTGAGAGGTGGAAATTGCCTCCAGGGGATCATGGAGCTGCTCCCTGGCACCATACCGCAACTGCTGTTTTGATTTCTCCCTTGTTCTACTTCCAGGGAAACCTCTCCCAACGTTTATTGGACTGACAAAGGGAAGTCACAAACATGCACTTTACAGTTGGACAGGGAGTGGTGAGATGTTTTCAGCAGCTCTGGATCTGCTCATGGAAATCTTCCTGCCATGTCTCCTCCAGAAAGCCCCACTGGGCACAGACAGTCGTTTCTGATCTAATTTTCAACCTCTTTATAGTTTAAGCTGCCTTAGATGATGTAGGCTCAGGTATTGCACCCCTTTTCTTCTGGAATTTGGGATCTTGGTTGTGAATATCTTAAGAGCTGAAATAATCACATCTGCTCATTGTTTGAAGTGCTCCTTGCTGTTTTATTGCAACCTTGTTTTCTGGACCCCATTTAAGTTGAGTTTCATTAGTCCCTTTGAGAGGCTTTGCTGCTCCACATGGCATCGACTGGGGTGGGATATGGTCTCCTCAATAAATACCAGTAGCAGTCTGTTACTCCTGGATGTATGTATGTGAGGGATGGACCTGCTGTACCTGCCTGCTCAGGGTGGACTCCTGTCATGTCTGCCACATGCCACAGGTCCTTCTGGATTTAGCTTCAGTCAAAGGGGGATATTTTTGAGGTGGATTCATCTTACCGCACCCCCAGGTTCAAAAAGATGAATAAATACTGTGGTTTGGAGGATTTGGTAGACCACTTAAAATTGCAGGTGGCAAAAGGACTTCTTAATTCTTCCCTCACCTTTAGATAGATACACACCTTTATCCTCCTGAATTACACATTGTTTGCTTCTTTTTTTCTTCAACATCCAACATTTGGCTTAGCCTCAAGCCCTGCCTTGGGAAATTGAAGCAGATGCTGGGCTGTACTGCAGGATTTACTGTTGTAACTCCTCATGTGACTCCTGTGCAAGATTTTCCTGCTGTTCCCATTTCCTTGGAGCTTACAGATGGGCATGTTCTGCTGCTAGTGTACCTCCTTCTTGGAAACAGTTGGAAAAGTAGGAAGATGAGCTCCTGGAAGTCATCCTGGGAACAAATAAAACATAATTAAACCCTGTTGTCAAGAGTACAGACTCTTGGAAGCAGATTTCCTTAGTGGAGTTGAATTGGGTTGATCGGGAAGTGATGAATTAGAGCTTGATTAACTGGGGAGGAATTTTGAGAGGAAATTGTATGGTCTGAGCACCTAGCAAAGGCAGGAGGAAAACCAGTGATGCACAGTAAGCTCAGAAACCACACGTGTTGTACGACAGGTGCCCATTTGCTGGGATCGAATGCCACTAATGGCTCAGAAATCTTAATTCCACTATTAAAATTTAGTTTCAGAGGAAACTTGAATCATTCTTGGCTTTCAGAGGTATTTGTGAAGAACAACCCTGCTGTGCTGAGTTCTGGTCATCCTTGTGTGGTGGTTCTTGTGGCTGTTCATGTATGTTGTATCTGTAAAGATGTTTGTGCACTGTCCAATCTGAGGCTTCCTGTGAGAAAGGGATGTCAACAATGAGGATGCTGTGATATGTCCATAGGGGAAAGAGAGTCTTGCAAAATCCAGGTTGCTCAAGTGGGTTTCTGGGGAAACAGAGTAACTAAATCCAACTTCAAACTTTTCTGTTCTTTCACAGACCACAAGTTATTATAGTGTTTCCTGCTCGATTTTAGTGAACAGCTTCAGAAGAAATATTGTTTGTGCTACTAATCCTTGAAGGCATTTGTTTTCTGTCCAGATAAGCCATGTTTTGTCTCATCACTCATTCCTTCACCCTTGTTGCTTTTGCACTAGTGCAGACAAACCATCTGTGAAGCCCGCAGAGCTCAGTTAGGAGCTCCTGAGCAAACCAGTCACCTGGGAATTGCATTTGGAACTCCCATGTAAGGCTGGAAGTCAGGTGATTACCTCTTTCTTCAATTATGTGGGATTTGTATCTTGCCAGCAATGAGGCCAGCTTAGGAAAAGGGGCTTCTTCCAGGAAATGCTGTTGTGTGAGGTGTGAGATTCAAAGGTGCTGGAGAATAGGCTCCTCACAGAACAAGTCACTCTTCCCTCAGGTTGGCACTGAGTATGGAGCCACATGGGAAGCAGACAATGGAAGTGGCAGCACAGATCCCAGGAATCTTGTGTCCCTGTTCTGTGTGAGGCAAATACAGCTGCAGAAATGGGAGTAGGCAGTGGGTTTCTGTAGCCTGGATTTTGAAGTTTCCTGCAGCAGCACCCTGGCTTTTATTTTACAGCCTCTTATCATCACCTTCCCAGTTTTTTGGCAGTAAGTGCTATCATTTTCTTCCACTTGAAGCTACCTGATGATGGTTCAAGCCTTTCATTTACTAAGGAATAAAGAGTGTGTGGATTGCAGCACATCCAGCCAGGTAATGCTGGTGAGCCATGGGTGATCCTGGCAATCTTGGTTGCCAAGGAGCTCCTGCTGAATTATGGGATTCTGTGTGTCAGCGTAGTGGAGCTGGTGGCCTTAGGCTGGGCCAGGTCAGTAGGAGGTGACCCCGAGCTGATTTTGGGATCGCTCCTGATATCTGCTGTGCAGATGTCTGAGGATGTTGTGACAGGAAGCAGCAGCATCTTCTTGCTCCTGCAAAGCCCCTCTGCCTGGTTGTCCCATCACGCTGGAGACACTTAAACCACATCAGGGCTGCTTTTGCTGTTCATGAAACACGTGAGCTACAGGGATGACAGGAGATGGAGAGGATGCTGATGCTACACAGGCAGGAAGTGCTGGCATGTGGTGAGGTGGGATCTGCTTCACGGGAGGTTTTTGAGTGAATAGGGAGCAGACCCTTCCTCCCCTTGGTGTTGGCTGATGTGCAGCACCAAAAGTGCACCACTGCGATGCAGCCTGAGGTTCTGTCTGCTCCCTGTACATCCTCTTTATGTACAGCTTACAACGAAAAGTAAAACCTCTGTACAACCATTCTGACTCACACTACTAAGCAGAGAAATGACAGAATAGGAACTCGGAAGTTCCGGCCTGAGTTCCAACATCTCACTTCCTTTCTGGGCTGGCAAGTCATGTTATAACTCTGTTTTCCCCCATTTTCCCCACTGTATTAAATCATTAAATTGGAGATGAGACAATGCTGGTGAACTTTCCCATCTTTCCTATCTCTGCAGCAAAGCCTGTGTAGCTCTGGAGATGCACTGAGACTGTAGCAGGAGAGCTGGTTTCTACCAGGGATGCTCCCCACAGAAGGAAAGCTTTTTCTCTGAGGAAAACAGCGCATTGAGCAGAGTGGTTGTCCATAATATCTTTCCGGATCTATAATAGCTACAAAACATGCATGTTTCAAAGACTTGGATAGGTAAACTTAGCCTGCCCTCTCTCCAGGAAGACTAGAAGGTGTCAAGGCGAAATTGTTGAGCCTCAAGGTTTGCTGAAAGAGCTTGAAAAGCTCATTTCATGGGTGATGCTGAGAAATGGATGATGGTGATTGGAATTATTTCAGTAGAAAAGCATTAAAACCTGGCAGTTACTGCCAAGTTCATGCCACGGTGTTCAGCACTGCAATTGCTCCTGAAATCTCCAAGGACTTTGGCTTGTGTTTGGTGAATTTAATACACATTATTAGGTGTTGTCATTTAGCTCAGGGAGAAGCAGCTGCTGTTGATGTTCTATTTCCAACAGGTGTTGGTATATGCAAAGGAGAAGAAAACAGAGCTTTCTGATGTATAGGCTGATACATGTTTGGTGGAATGTGTTCTAAAAATCCTCAATTTATGTCCCTTTGTCAGTCAGCAGATATTTCCTGTTAGTAACTGTATTTGTATTCGGGTCACTGCTGCCTTGACTCTCTGCATACCAGGTATTAACATGGCAACCTCCTTTTAGAGAAAAAAAAAATCAGGTCTTTGCTGCTTTATTTTATCAAAATAAAACTCGTACAACCACATTTATATCAATCCTTGGAATCCCATTTACACCATTTATTAAGTGTGCAGCATATGCCTGTTCTCCTGGGAAGACCTTGCTGTTCCAACCAAAGAATAAATATTAACAATTTGGTAGGGGAAAAACTGTTGGCTTTTTCTTACTGATTCTGATGGTCAGGGACTTGCCTTCTTGTCCAGACCGCCCCTGGGTTTATTTGTGGGTCCTCTGGGGAGAGCCTCTGTCCTCTGGAAATTTGGGCATGATGCAGCTTCTCCTGGGTTCAGGAACACCTACCCAGAATTCCATTTCTCTTCCCATTTCCCAACAGTTTGCATTCACACTCCCAGCTCTCTTATGTTTGTTTCAGCATCTCCAAGTTTGTTGCTTGGTCTCTGGGTGTATTTTTAGCAGTTTGACTTCATATTTTATCACAGCTTTAATTGCAGCATGGATTTCTTCCCAAGAGGGATTGTCCTGATTGGTTTTTGTCCTCTCTTTAGAGAAAGGAGCTGCTCATCTGTTTTGTATACTGGCTTGTCAGGATGCCAAAGCTAGCACTAGATGCAGCCTGCCAGAGGAAAGTGTGAGGGTTTATTTCCTTAGGAGGTATAACTTTGCCTGAAAAATCTGTTGTGTTTGGTTGATTCTCTCCTGCTTCAATGGGTAAGAACAGAACAAGTTTCTTCTGCATTGCAATACCACCCAAATTTTTTGGGATTGAGGGCAGCTTCTTCCATGGAAGTTTGTCATAGTGATGATTTTCCTGGAGTAGTAGCTGGTGTTGGAGAGCTCTGTATGTAAAACTGGAGTCTGGAGGGGATAATGTAAAAACAGCTACTCTGTATGGCTGGATTTGTTATTCCCCATGCCGTTACCCTGTTCCTTTGCTTCTGGGGGATAAGATGGAATTTTCTACAATTCTGTGGTTTTCTTTCTGTAAATGTGAAGGAAACTGTGCTGGTTTAAGGGTAAACCGGCAGGAGAAATGGACCCACCACGAGAGAGGTTATAAGTCAGAGTTACAATTTAATGAAAGGTATTACAATAAGTACACTGACACAAAGAGAAAACTGCTTTCAACTCACCAAAACCCAGCAGTATAACCCAATATCCCGGGGCACAAGCCCAAAGGGGTTTGTTAGCCCTTGTGCTGACACCCGCGTGGTTCCTCCAAGTCTAAAGCGAAAGGAAGTGAAGAACCTGTTGGTGCGGATGATGGCTGTGGTCTGGTTGAGAGTGGTGGTTTCCTCCTGTTGAGGTCCTGCTGCTCCTCTGGATCCAATGAGAGTAGTCCCACAGCTCTTCTTACTCCCGCTTATGTACCATCAGGGATCACCCAGTCCCTCCCTCAGGGCAGGGACTCACACAATGGGTGATTAACTCTGAGTCATGGGGTATTGTAGAACCGTTGATGGCCCATTAGCAGTCACACCCCCTCAGGCTGGGTGTGAAGGTGCTAACGACTCCCTGGGCAGCTGCTGCAAATGGTCTATTGTTTTTGGGAAATGAATAGAGGGGGGTAGAATGCATAGCTTTTATCACCCCCCCACAGTGATAACTGGTCCCACCTGCTGAACTAGGACAGAAACAAAGAGAAGGATTATGTTATCCATGATCTGTGACATGAAAACAGGAGGTAGGTGCTCAGGAACAAGGCAATTCCTGCTCCCATCTATGGCTGGGAGTTGCACCAGCTGCTCCTTTGATCCCATCAGCATCCCAGGAGATGAAGATTTTTGGTATTGGGGAAAAATGGAGGAGAAAAAGGCAGCTTTGGCTTAAAACATCTGCATTTCTTTTTTCCTGCTCGTGCTTGTTGGAGTGGGTTTGGGTTGTGCTGACCAAAACCTAGTTGTGTGTTGGCCCTGTGGATCCTCCTGGCCCCAGGGCAAATATCCCTACGTTGGCCCATTGGAATCCCCCGAGTTGTGGGGCAGATCCTGAAACCTTTCCCAGAGGCTGGACACACTGGTGATCCCAGAGCTGGAGGAGATGCTGTTGTGGAATACCCCAAAGTGCAAAACCATTGCAGATGCCAACATCTTGCCTTTCTTTATTTGACTGGATGTTCTCCCTGCATGAGCTGTCCTTTGGAAACATTTTAATGAATAAAAAGAATCTTAGAATTATTTCCATGGTATTATCCATGATGGTTTCTTTGTACACTCTTAAATGCCCAACACAAGTTGCTCTTGCCAGGAATTAAACTTGGAATATCACAGTCTTTTTGATAGGGACAAGGATCTGAAAATTCCAAGTTCTTGTGTAGTGTAATCCTTTCTCCTTGAAAAGCAGGTCTGCTGGTGTCATATATTGGTTAGGGTCTAATCCTGCTCCCAAGTTTGCCCTAAACCTTGCACTGATTTCCCTTTCTGTAGCCAGGTGTTGGGACAGGGTTTTCCCCATGGTAAGGGGCTTAATTCTGTCAGACAGAAGTGGGTGTTGGAGAACTACCTGGAAAAATACCAGCAGGGTTTGCGTTGCTGGAGCTATGTCGGACTAGAGATGCCTCTTTAAGAAATACGCTGAATAATTGTTTTTTCTTACATTCACTTTCTTTTTTGCTTGTCCTGGTGCTTTCCATTTCCAGCTCCCCATATGCGCAGACTTCCAGAGACTCGTTCACTTGGGGTTGCAAACAACTGTGATTTAGATCATTTCTCTGGATGTTATTGTGAGTTGTCTGTAGGTTAAGATAAATAAGGGTTTCTTTGCAGCTTTACAGATGACGAAATATTTAAGAAGTGTTTTTAAAAACCTGTTAATGCATCTTGGACTCCTTAGAGCTGATACACACACACATTGGGTTCACTGTTCCTGTCACTTAGGCATCCTTTTTCTACTCTTCTCTCTGGTCAAAGGACCTGCCACACTTGAACAAGTGGTGAGGAGCAAGGTTTTTAGCATTTTTAAGTGTCAAATATTCATCTGTAAGAGCAAGAATACTGTTCTCTATAGGAGGACTCATTAAAACCACAGTAAGGACATAGACATGTTGAGTGAGTCCAGAGGAGGCCACAGAGATGCTCCAAGGGCTGGAGCCCCTCTGCTCTGGAGACAGACTGGAAGAGCTGGGGGTGTTCACCTGGAGAAGAGAAGGCTCCAGGGAGACCTGAGAGCCCCTTGCAGTGCCTAAAGGGGCTCCAGGAGAGCTGGAGAGGGACTTGGGACAAGGGCCTGGAGGGACAGGACAAGGGGGAATGGCTTCCCACTGGCAGAGGGCAGGGTTAGATGGAATACTGGGAGGAAATCCTTCCCTATGAGGATGGTGAGGCCCTGGCACAGGTTGCCCAGAGAAGCTGTGGCTGCCCCATCCCCGAAAGTGTTCTAGGCCAGGTTGAATGAGGCTTGGAGCAACCTGGGCTAGTGGAAGGGTTAGGATGAGATGGACTTGAAGTTCCCTTCCAACCCAAACCATTCTGTGATAGTTATGGTATTTTTTAAACAGATTTCAGCTACAAAGGCCATACTTGATAACTTCGGTAAGTTCATTTAATGTTCTGTTGCTCCTCTCTTGATGTTCTGGATCATTTGAGTATTGCCTTGGGATCTTTTTCCCACCTGCCTGTTTAGCAGTCAGGTTAATTCACCTAAAACTGCAGAGAAATTGTTCTCTCAGTGGGTGAAGCTGCCTTTGGGGCAGCCCTGTGGTCCTTCTTGTGGGAGCCTGATTTGCTTACGCGGAGAAAAGGAAAGTGATTTGAACCCTGTGCCTGTGGTCCCAGAGCTCCTGCCTGACCATTGCCTTCCAGGGAAGGATGGGATCCCCCATCCAATGTGTCACAGGCTGTGGGACATACCAGGAACCTGACAAAGGTGAAAAGATAGACCTAAGCATTGAGTTTGCAAATGTGTTCTTTTAGAGAGGTGTTTCTGGGCTCCACTGGAAAGTTTTAAGTTAATTCTGAACTCTGAGAGAGAACCAGAGTCACTTTGCAGTGTTTTAGCATCTGGAAAGTGGCATATGGCCAGCTGGCCAACCTTAGCAGGTGCTTGGTCTTCTGCTGTGTCTGAAGAGCAGATTTTGCTTGGTTGTTTTCGCTGATAATACACAAAGTGAAAAATTATTATCACTGATTGCTTCAAAAGCAGTGGACAGCAGCTGAGAACTGTCTGAGCTATTGAGGAAGGTCTAATGACTGTGGCTGGATTGTCAGTTTTAAGTTGTACGTCCAAAACTGACTCAAGAACCACCTGGCCCTGCTGGTCTTTGGTGATATGCAGGATAGCGATCCTGAGGATTCTGCTTTGGGCACGTCTGTACTTTTCAGCTGTATATTGCTATTTTAGCAACTGCTTGTTTGGGAAAATACTGTGTTGCTAAGCCTTTTCCAGCAGCTAAACCACAAGAAATCAATTAGGAAGTCATGGGCACGTGACCAAGCATCAGAATCCAGAAATCACTCTTGGGCTTGTCTTCAGCAAGAGTGTGGCTTGAAACAGCACTGCCTAAATCTGCCTTTGATTATTCCAGCTTGCTGTGATCATTTTACTCTCTTGGTGGGTTTCTAAGAGCATTTTTAGGTGTTGAAGCAAATGGAACTGCTGGGTGGAGAACCCTGCCAGGCTTGGTTATGTGGGTTAAGAGTTACTGGTGTAGAAAGAATCAGCCTCAAACACTTGAGCCTGTTAATCAAAGTTCAGCATTAAAACCTGATGCCTGGTTAGCTGAATCTGCCTGTCCAAGAGGATTTAAGAAATAAGATCCCTTGTGTATTGAAAAGGTGCTGATTACTTGTGGAACAGGCAGTGTTACAGGGAAGATGATCTGTGTCCTGGTTGAGACATCAGGTTGTCACTGCTGGCTCTCCAGAGCCTGTTCCATAGTGCTCAGCCTGCGGCCGTGTTTAGTCCTTAGCTGATCTTTAAATTAAACACACTGATTTCCTCAAGTGCTGTCTGGGGTTCCTGAAGGGATGAGTTGTGCAGGCAGGAGGCCTTTGAGCAGCTCTAGTGCTGTCCCTGAGCTTTGGCGCTGCAGGGAGAGAGAGAGGAGTATCGTGCCTTTATTCCTCTGCCAGTTGCCTCCAGGTACAACAGCAATCTATGACTTTTATCCCAGAATTTAAGCAAAAATATGCTAGAACAGAAATGACTTTGCAAAATCCCTGTCTCATCAATGAGCTGGTCAAGTTGTGGCCCTTGAGTGACGCAGGTAAGGGGATCAATTCTGCAGCTGGAGATCCCAACACAGCACCAGAGGCACAGAGTGAGGCCAAGTCTAGTTTCGGTTCTTTAAACCACAAAAACATCTCTGAAATGCAACAAGGAAACTGAGACTAAGGGCTAATTTGTGTCTCAATGCCATCAGCAGTGCACTGCTGGGGAGCATGTATGCTCTGGGCTCCTCATGTAAGACCTCTGCTAAGGAGACCCTGGGAATTACTGTGAAACCCCAAACTTCTACAGTTATTAGTGGAAATTATTAAATACAGACTAACACTGCCTTTGAGCTCAGAGTTTTGTCTCCCCATAGAGTGTGTTCATCCTTCCTAGAGGATGTGTTGGGTGCCCTACAACTCTTTTAAAAACACTTCATAATTCTGCTTTTGTTGCTAAAAATAATAGTGCACTTCTGCCACGAATTTCACTGCACTGAGTGACCCAGGGCTGTTTCAGGTGTTCTCTGCAGTGATGATCCTGGCTTTTCTCACCCATAAAAAGAGGCTTGAAATGACCCACAGGCTTTCTGAGAGGCTGATTACTAGTTTGCCTGTGCAATATAATGTTAGAACTATGATAAGGAGAGGCTCTGAAAGACACCCTCGTAATTCTTAAATGAATAAATGACTACCTTAGCACATACACCTGTTAGTATTAATAATACTAATAATACTAATAATACGTGTGTATTATTAAGACTATGAAAATATGGAAGGAAGAAAATTCAGCAGCTGGAGTGTAGTTGTTTCTATTTTTATGTATGTGACTGTGCTATTAACTGCACAACCGGGGAGGCAGAAGGCTCTGAGGTGGAAGAGGATGGGACACTGTAATTAACAAAGGCAGGGTGATAATGAGTTGTTTTATACTGGTGCCGTGCATGAATTTTCGTTTTTCTTAACCCTGTGCACTTGTTTGCTGCTGGCATTATAGCAATTCCTGCTGGGAATGCATCCAACAGCTGGGTTTCACGTGGTGTCCCTCCTCTCCTGGAAGAGTTGCCCACAAGCTCATAGATGTGGCTGATAGTCATTTTGACAGATAAATGTGCTAAGATCTAGTCTTGATAACGAGGCGGAGGCCGAGTTGTGCTGGGCTCTGTGCCTTGCACTGGAGATGGTAGGAGAGGGGGCGGCTGGGATTGGGATGCAAGAGGAGGCACCAGAAAGTGAGGAAGCTGAGGAGGGATCTGCATTTGGTGTCAGTATGCATTGCAGGGGGGTTTCTGGGCTTGTAGGTGTTAGATACAATGTGAACAGGGCCTCAGCAGCGCAGGTACTGAGGAGAGAGATGGAACAGGAGTGGGCGTCGGAATTAAAAACATGATGGCTGCAGAAGGTGGTGAGTAACAACTCCCCAACAGAACTCCCATCCTCTTTATTTAGAGTTGTAGAAGGGGTTTCAATCCGCAGGGAGGTGCAGCAGTGCGAGGGTTTTTCCCACCTGCCACTGGAGGAGGTCTTTGGAAGCTCTGCGTGGTGTAAAACTCATTCTTCCATGTCAGGAAGGTGTTTCAATGCTGCCTGGAGAGTGAAGTCACCTTTACAGCTGCAATTAACATCTTACTAAAAAAAGCTTTGGAGAGGGATTGCCTTAATTTTGATTTGGAGTGATGTCCATTTCCAAACACATTAGGAAAAAACTAAACTGCCATAACCTTCTTACAGTTGTCACCAGCCTGAGTCGCCATATTTAGAGCATTGTTTGTATTATCAATTGCTCTAATGGCAAACATTGAAGGGTAACAGCTTGTGTTTTTATGGCAAAACATTAGAGAAAAGCTTTCCTCTATACAAAACAATCCCTTCGGAGATCATAAATTGAAATTAAAAAAAAAAAAAAGAGGAAGTGAGCTCGAAGGGAAAGCATTTGTGGAGAAAATGGAAATGGCTTTAGAAAGCTCTTCCAGAATGATCAGGTACTTTTTGAAGGAGTAGGATTGTCTCTGATTATATGCAAGCTAAAATTAGCATTGTATCTTCTATTAATGTAAATGTGCAATGTCAAAATTGCAATCCAAAGATCATTCCTCTGTTGTTTGCTGGAGTTGGATGA
This sequence comes from Sclerurus mexicanus, assembly GCA_013396755.1. Lineage (NCBI taxonomy): Eukaryota > Metazoa > Chordata > Aves > Passeriformes > Furnariidae > Sclerurus > Sclerurus mexicanus. The sequence goes on along the minus strand of VWZF01005265.1, from coordinate 345,896 downwards.
GTAACTTGTTCTACCCAAGTGCTTTAGTCACAGTCTGCAACCTAAACCGAACTTGTTCTGGAGTCAGCAGCAGGGCACAAAGATTTTGCTTCTCCAGAGCCTTATTGTGGTGCAGCCTCAATATTGAACAGCCTGAAATACAGTAAGTTGGCAGCTATTCTTTTTCCTTAAGCAGCAGAAATCATATATGAGAAATTGCTCATGAAACTTAAAATGTATCTAGAGATAGCCCTGAAATCAGCTGGTGGTGTAGATTCTTCTTTTGGTGCTTTGGTGAATGGAGAATCAATGAATATGCAAGTTCTTGGTAGCAAATCTTGTGTTTTCTGTCAAAATGGAGCTGTCTGAGCTGTGAACCTGTAATTTTTCTGGTTGAACAAGGAGAGCATGGAAGGTTGGAGTCTGTAGATAAATGGAATGAGTAAACAGCTACACACCTCCCGTCTGATAACGTGTGAAACACCTTTAGCAAACCTAATGAGGGGAAGTGGGATGGGAAGGACGAAGATTGACAGTGGCTCTCTCTCACACTTGATCCATATCAAGTCATGCTTGGATCAGATGGGACAATTCCAGGAGGAGCGGACCCAATCCAGCACAGCAGCACTTAATGGCACCTGTTTTGGGGAATATCAGCTGTAATACTTCAAGATGCTATTTTGACCTAATTTCCAGGTCAAAGTGTGCATGTCCTCCTGGAGCACAGACAGTAACTGTGGGGGTGTTGGCATTTAGCCCTGTTTGCTTTCACCTCTCACTACCTTGTTCCCCTAATGGAGTTGTGATGAGGACATCCCCTTTGGCCAGAGATCTGCTGAATTCAGCAACCAAGATCCCTCCCTGTGGCTTCCTGTGGGTCAGAACTCAACCACTGTGTTCAGGCAGTGGAGCTGGAGTGGATGGTGATGTGTCACATCTTACCTCAGATGGTTTTAGTGAATTGCAAAGCTCACGTTGCCTGCTCTGCAAACACGGGTTGTCGAATGGAGTATATTTTCCTCAAGTAGTTGGCAGAAGAGAGAAATGGTATTTCCTGATGGTTTTATACAGTCCTGGGAGTCACTAGGAGTGAGAGGGGTTGGATTATACAACTTGTGAAAGCAAATAGGAAGTATTTCTATTTTAATAGTTGAATATTTAGCAATGCCTTGTGAAGGTGAGGCAAACTGGTGGCCCTTACCCAGAATGTCTGTAGTAAATTCTGCTGCTGATGGTCCTGAATTTCCATGAAAACCTTTAAAAATGGAATTCGTGCATGTCCCAAATGGCTGAATTTCAGACCAGCAACTTAACTGAGCAGTGCTGGTTCTGCCTGCCCATGGGGTGGAATCTCGTCCTGAAGCAATCCTTAGTGTCTCTGCATTGCTGCTCCATGCCAGGATTCGTGCCATTTCTCTTCATGACTCTGATGATGCTTTCCTTCCCTTTTGCTCAGTGCAGAGTAAATACAGAGCTGTAGAAGAAAGCAAACTGCACATTAACAGGAGCAGTAACTGAGGCAGTATTCCAGGGGGTACAGGCGTAGGCCCTCCAACATCTCTACTTTGAGTGGAATTTCACTAATCTGCTCTCTGGGCTGGTTTAGTACAGTGAACTTGCCCTGCAGCTTGTTACCTCGATGGCCTTTATCAGGGTCTTTACTGGTTCCAGGATCTGGTCAGCTAGAGGAATCCCCAAAGGCATCAGCAAACACAGATTCTTCATACCCCAGCCCATAGCTGAAAGAGGTTGCACGTGCTGTGGCCATCGGTGGGGAAGACCTGGCAGGCGTCTGCTTGCAGAGCCACTCCTGGGCTGGGTTTTTGTTACTTCAGGCAATTTTTCCTTTTAGGATGTCGTAGGTTTCTCTGATTAGGGTTTGTTGGGTTTTTTTAATAAGAGGAAGAGTGGCTTCTGTTAGAAGTTTCTAGAAGTTTTCCCCTATCCTATAGAGCAGAGCCAATGATAGTCAGCTCTGAGGAAAACTTCCTGCTTTTGAATCATTAGTTAACACCCCTGCATGAGAACATATTTAAGAATGGAGGAGTTCTTGTGCAGTTAGAAATTTGCAGCCATGGATTAACAACGCAGGCATCAAGGTCAGTGCAGGAGGAGAAGGAGGGGTGGGACCCCACAGATCAGGGAAAGGACTCAAAGCCATTATTCCCTGACAACGGTGGTGATGACCATGGTGATTACGAGCTGCCCCCTCGAAGCCCATGGGATCCATCGGGTTGCAAAGACCCCCCTGCCAGAGCAGGGGGATGCATGGAGGAGGCTGTTACCTCGTGGGAGGCCTCAAGATGGAGTGGAGTCCTGCAAGAGACCAAACCTCCGGAACAGCTAGGAGAAGTCAAATGAGAGAAGAAAACAATCTTGGAGGTCATGCTGTTTCTGTGTGCCCAAGTTGGCCTTGGCTGCTGGACAGCCTGGACTTTTTGCGTGAAATGCTTGTGTTGTGCATTCTGGTTTAATGTTTTTCTGCTTTTGACACATCGGACATCATGATGGTGGTGTTCTGCTGTGAAAGATTAAGTGTGTTTTTAGAAGGAAGCTCTCTCATCTTCCAAATCTCAGTGCTGAAGTCAATGGAGGATGTGGTAGGTGCTCAAGATTTATGAGAACTCCATAATTTATTTCTAAAAGTAGGAAATAAATCTTGAATCTTGGGAAAAATTGACTCATCTCAACTTCTCTTCCCAAGGGACTGAATTAACCCTGCAAAGATGACTGAGCTCTGCCATCCTATGAAGAAATTAAGAGTTCTCTGTGAATTGAGGTGATCTTGATCTTTTCTGGTTGAAAGTGGAGGGAGAGAACAGGGGGAATTTGCATCAAACTGATCTACCCAAGGTCTGGAAACTCTGCTAGGGGGGTTGCCATCAGAAACTGCTGATGAGACTTGCTCCATGTTGAAACTTCAGGGATTTAGGAATATATTGGATTTGTACATATGGATCTGGTTGGGAGGAACTGAGAGCAGCGTGCCATGAAAGAAATGCACAGAACTGGCAGTGTGGCCACATGCTAAGGAATTAAGGACTCCACTTAATCAAATATTTCTTTTTAAAGTGAGGCTCTTATCCACAGTGTTTTTATTATGTGGGAATGATGACTGGCAGAACACTGATCCATGGATGAAGGGAGCTTTGCAGCGGAAGGGACTGTTGCATGCCCATCTATAAATGGATTAAGGAGGGGATAAGGGGGGCTTGAGATGGAAACATGGCTCTGATTGTATTGTTAGTTGTTTTAAGCCAATGTTTCTTGCTAAAATAGTCCTTGATTTCTGAAGCAGGGCTTTAAAAAGAAAGAAAGGAAAAAGCACGGAAAGAAGAGGAGAGGTGGGATGAAATTAAGTATTCCTCTGTGAATTGAAATGTGTGGTGTCCTGCAGAACTCCCATTTCCAGCTGTTAGTGAGCTCTTGCTGTTGAGTAGGTTTTTCTGGGGGGTTAATCCAGTGGGGAGGGTCTCCTGCTACTTGGGCCTTGGGAAAACTGCTCTGTGTGGAAATGGAAAGTAGCAGGAGCCCAGAGTGTTTCTGCAAGTTGTCTCCCATGCTCAGCTCTGCAGAGGGCTGCCAGACATGGTTTTTGTTTCTGTTTTGGCTTTTTTGAGGCAGAACTTTCAGTTTTTTTTAATGGTTGACTTTGTTCCTGTGCAGAGGAAGGTCACGGCTTGAATCTTGACGCATTTATTAGTGATAGAATGAGTTGAAAACATTAGAGAGACAACTAATGGCATGGTCTGTACTGTAACAGGTCTTTTTCTGAGTCTGCTACCTTGCCAGAATAAAATCATGACAACTCCAGAGAGCACCCTGTAGTGATCCTGCAATGGCTATATGTTAATCCTGATAATTTTATTTAGAACTTAAAAAAGACTGAGCTATAACTGATGATTTCCAATAATAAAAACTAAATTTGAGGATGTGGGGATGTTCTTCTTGTATCAGGTTGCTGAATACTTGTATATAGCTTTCTCAAGTGCTGGAAATTCCTTAATCTTTCGATCTTGTACTTCCTGGGCAGCAGGATGGCACCAAGAAAAGACAGGAATGGGTGTCAGGGGTCACAGAATCATTCAGGTTGGAAAAGATCTTCAAGATTGAATCCAACCTGAGCCCCATCCCCACCTTGTCACCCAGCCCAGAGCACTGACTGCCATGTCCAGTTGCTTCTGGAACACCTCCAGGGATGGAGATTCCAGCCCATTCCAATGCCTGACAACCCTTTCTGTGAAGAAATTCATCCTGATGTCCAACAAAAGTCCTCCAAAAGTTCATGCTTCCCATAATATCATGATATTTAATATCTCAACATCTGAAAGCATCTTTATTTGAGCTTGCTGTCATAGTGAGAATTACTTAACTAACTTAAAGTTACTAAATGCTGCCAGAGTAACAGAATTGTTGCCATTAGTTAATGGAGCCGAGCAAATGGTCGTTCATGTCCAAAGCTTTCACTTGGCAGCGGACAAATCTTGTTGCCACTTGACACCAATGAGCAGTTTAAATTCCACGTTATTTTGCCCTCTGCCTCCTGCTCCTGTTGGGTTTTGGGTGTATTGTGACATGAATAATGCCCATCTCCCAAGTACAAGTCAGAGTGGGAGTTAGCTTTAACTCTTTTCTTAAAATGTCATACCCAGGCATCGGAAGAGGCCTCGCTGCGGGCTTTGGAGAGTCTGATGACAGAGTTTTTTCACAACTGCACAACAAATGAGCGGAAACGTGAGATAGGTGAGTTTATGATGCTTTTTGGCTGGTCTCTTTGGTGTTCTGTGGATGGAAGAGCTGTGTCTGATACTGAACCCTCTCCTGCTTATGTAGAAATTGGAGTCAAGGCTTACCTTGCTTGTGTTTCAGAAAACCTGTGACAGGTCCTGTAGGTAATACATCATTGGCATTTTTCTCTGCCTGTATATTGTTGGGTTCTGTGTCCTGAAAAACCTCTGCAAAGCAGAAGGCTGTCCTAGTTAATGGGAAGTGACAAGCGGGAATAAACAGCAAGGTTTCAATTTGGCTGGTGTTATTAAATATATCTTGAAAGCTGGCAGAGATCCTGAAAGTGCTCTGGGTGAGCTGCTGTGCTGGTGGCTGGTGGCACAGGTTGTGCAGAGAAGCTGTGGCTGCCCCATCCCTGGAAGTGTCCAAAGCCAGGTTGGACGGGGCTTGGAACAACCTGGTCTAATGGAAGGTGTCCCTGCCCATGGTAGGGGGTGGAATGAGATGATCTTTAAGGTCCCTTCCAACCCAAACCATTCTGGGATTGTTTTGTTTCTGCTGTCTCTAACTTCACTGCGATCAGCATGAAGGACTTGTCCCAGAAATTCTATAAAATAAAGAATAAACAACTAGGCAAGGTTTTTGTTTTGTTGTGTTTTTCCTATGGTGGAGATCTGGTGTGGAAAAGGTATCCTTCATTTTCCTGCTTAAATTACAGGAAAGAATCAAACTGATTAAGCCTTAAATTTGCTTAGCCTGTAAAACAGCCCTTGTGCGTTTTCTTTTTGGCACATTGTCGCGGGATGTAAGGTGACCAAATCCTTACCTGAGTGTTCAGAGAGGCTTTTGACAGACCGGCCTACGACAGAGTCAGCAGCTCTTAGAGCAGTTACATTAAGAGAAGGTAGTTTTAGAACACTGTGTGTGATCTAACATGTTCCTACTCTTTTACAGTGCCCTGAAATCCCAACATTTGGCTTTTTTAGATAAAATGTTAATGCTCATAGTACAGTTTTTGTGTGATTTGTTTTAATGCTCAGCTCGTAGTCTGCTGTAGTATTTATGTCAAAACTGATTCTAAAATGACACATCTATTTTGTTTTTATTAAAGTCACTTGTTAGAATGCTTCTAATACTTTAAAGTGTGATTTTATTATATTTTTTCCCTCCTTCAGATTGTTTACAGCTTAGGAATTTTAATGCAATATTTTTACATCAAAGTAAAATTAGAACTAAAGTACATTTTAAAGTGATACTTTTTTTTT
>VWZF01005265.1:296599-339916 GCA_013396755.1 Sclerurus mexicanus | reverse complement strand
TGATTCTTTTTTTTTTTTTTTTTTTTTTGCAGAGGAGCTTTTAAATAACTTTGCCCAGCAGATTGGAGCCTGGAGATTCTGCCTGTACTTCCTGTCCAGCACAAGGAATGACTACGTGATGATGTACAGTTTGACAGTGTTTGAGGTGAGATCTGAGCTCTTGCCTGCTCAGTACATCTTCTGCCTTGTGCAGATTTATCTGGTAAACGATTTTTCGAGGGAAATGTTTGTCTAGAGTGGCAGCCCTGATAAGTACGGAGATAAAGGATGCTTTTATTGCTTTCTGCTAGAAAGGTTGCTTAATGGCAGGCTAAGAGTAGGGGAATTTGAATTTGGTGTACACCAATTGAAGAATTTGTTTCCTGGCACCTCTGAGTACAAATTACCTGCAGTTTCAGAAGCTGCTTGAGTTTCTGCACAATGCTTTTAAGGTGTTATTGTTTTTATCCCTTTTTTGTGATCAGAAATATGTGTGGGATTACCTGCTGCTGGTTCCTGCAGACTTTAATGCTGAAAGGGAAGATAAAGTTGCTTTTATTTTTCTGACATTTCATAGCTGTGGTTGATGGTCTTGAACTACATTCTGCAAATTTGTGCGGGTTGTAGAGGTGAGGTCTCTCTTAGGTGACCACATCCCACCCTTCACCTATTTATAAAAGAATAAAATTAAGGCTAAAAGCCTTAATATTGAGACTTATTTCTGTGTCTGCCGGAAGAAGCAAAAGTATTCTGTGAACAGCTCCGTTCTATCAGCTGATTTCTCAGTGACTTGCCCTAAGGATATCCTTGGGTTTGGCCCATGTCACACCTCACCTGGTCCATTTGTGGCCTCTGTTATGTTCCTGCTGGGTGGAGTGTCTGAGCTGGGCTCCTGAATCAGAGTTTATAGCCTTTGCAGTGAGCCACTTTTTAGATAAAACAAACAACTCCGCTCTTAAAGTTATGTTGGTTTGAGAAATTATTCCTGTCATTGTTGACTTATTCATTTAAGTATTCACTTTATTTATTAGGAATTGTGTAAGGAGTCTGGACTCGTTCTGCAAAGTTGATCTGATTTGCCTTCCCCTCAAAAAAGGGGTGATTGTGACAATTGATATGGGAATTGTTCCCTGCTCTGGAGTGGGTGTTCCACAGCAGCAGCCTGCAACAATTAAAGTGATTTTCCAAACAAATGCAGGGCCAGAAGTTGGACTCCAATGATCCCTGTGATCATCCTGTGTGGATATCCCTTCCACTTCAACTATGAAGTTTGATTACTGAGCCTCTGCTTCCCTGGAGCAGGAAAAGAAAGTGGTACTGAAAAACTAATTGTGCCCAGAATAAAGAAACCACTGTTCAAGTGTAGAGGGAGGGACAGGAATTCACTGCCCAGCTGAGGGATTGGGATCTCTCCATGGAGGTGCTTGAATTTCCAAAGTTAACTACTGTAATGCTGCATATTGAACTCGTCCTCAGAGCCATGGTTGGTCATAGTCTGCAGCTTCATCCATCTCCAACTGTCCATGAGTGCTGAATCAGTCAAAGGGTGTGTGGCAACACAAGGATCGCTCTCAAAACTTCCTGAGAATAAAAAATATCGTATTTTCTAGACTGTTTAAGAAGATAACAGTGGATCTGGAATAAAACTCCTCCTGGCTCCCTTCCAGATAAACCGTTTTCACCTCCTGCTTTTGGAAAAGAAAACATCTCTGAAATATTTGTAGGTGGAGAAAACTGCCACTGTCAGGTCAAACAAGTGGGACAAAACACAGTGAACCTTAATGATGCCTTGGGATGGATATTAAAGCTAAAGTAACTTCCAGTTTTATTGGGGTTTCTGAAATTCTCCTTCTGGACTTGTGTCAAGGAGCCCTCAATTGCTTATGTCGTTGTTTTTAAGAAATACTTTTGGATCTTCTCTGCTAGAAAACCCCAATAGCAACTTCTTTGAAGAATTTATATATAAATATCCCTGCGCACCTCACCACTGTGAAGTGGTGCCTCTGTATAAAACATCCCTACTGTGGACCTGCCTCAGTATGAGCCTTCTCTGTAGGTTAACCCAAGGGGCTAAGTTCTTAATGATTCAGAGCTCCTAAATGGGATCGAAATGTGGCAGGGAAGCAATTTGCAACTCTCCCTTCCTTTGGAATTTGTCTGGCTTTAAGTGGGCTAAAAGCTTTCTGTTCAAGTGGTGCCTTGTTACTGCCAGGCAGTTGCTCTGGTGACCTTCCAGCTCAGCTTCATGAGACCCAGGTGGCATCAGAGTCATCTAAAACTGAACTTGCTTCCTCCTTTTTCTTTTCCTGCTTCATATAAGGCTCTACTCTCCCCTTTAAAGGGGAAGATCTAGATGTCCAGGATTAAAAGATACTGGAAATAGTTAATATGACTGCCAGTTAGTTCTACTTGACTAAAAATCATTTAAAATGGTGGCGTGCTGGTGCTCTGTCCCTGCGTCATGATGTTCAGCCTCAGGAGAAGAGAAGGCTCTGGGGACACCTTGGAGCCCCTTCCCCCCTAGAGAGGCTCCAGGAGGAAAGGAATTCTTGTATGTGAGGGTGGGGAGGCCCTGGCACAGGTTGCCCAGAGAAACTGTAGCTGTCCCATCCCTGGAAGTGTCCAAGGCCAGGTTGGATGGGGCTTGGGGCAGCCTGGGCTAGTGGAAGGTGTCCCTGCCCATGGCAGAAGGTGGAACAAGATGAGCTTTAAGGTCCCTTGCAGCCCAAACCATTCTGGGATTCCATGATTCTACATGTCCACATTCTCTCACTGTTTGAGTTCAGTGAAGCACATCTAAGATGAGCTCACCTGGGAGGTCTATTTCTTTTCCAGAACCTGATCAATAAGATGTGGCTTGGGGTCCCATCTCAAGACAAAATGGAGATCCGCAGCTGCCTGCCCAAGCTCCTGCTGGCTCACCACAAAACTCTGCCTTACTTCGTCAGGAACAAGCTCTGCAAAGTAATCGTGGACATCGGCCGCCAAGACTGGCCCATGTTCTACCATGACTTCTTCACTAACATCTTGCAGGTAAGAAGTCTGTCCATGAACGAAACCAATTTTTCCTTTTAGAAACATCGTTTTGTTTCTTTGAGTAGTGACTTCCTTTGATGAAGTTCAAGTAAGGACATGAAAACCAAAGTTGCTCTGTAAATTCCTTTTCAATTTTGGGGTAACCTTTGACTTCCTATAGGCTACATTTCTTTGTAGTGTTTTAGGTGAAACAAGTATAAACTGCACTTTGAATTTTAAATATTATGGAATAGTTCTTGAAAATATAGGGTTTGTGGGTTCTTTAAAGAATAAATTCAGTAAAACTATGGATGTGTCACTGGGTGATTTTCAAAAGTGAAGTTTCTCGATATGGCGGTTGAAGATTTCTCACCTAATGGCCAAAAATACCCTAAAATCTCTGGTACCTCATGGTGTGAAGTCACTAATTGGATGTTGTTAGGGTGGTTAAGAAGGTTCTTGCAGGAAGGTTCGAGTATGAACTGCAGGATCCTGACTGAGACTGTGCCATTAGTTGGACTTTTGGTTGCAATTCGGCATCTCAGGGAATCCTGAGCCAGTCTAAGAGGTCGCCGCTGCTGGAGCCTGACCATGCTGGTGCAAATCACCTCTTTTGGTTTGAGTATTTTGTCTCCAGGTTCCTTAAAGTTGTTCCTAATGAGTTTAAAGAGGCTGAGTGTAAACTGAAGTGCTGCACAGTCTCTTTCTGCTGACATAATGACCTGATTTGAATGCAGCAAAGCCCTATGCCAAGCCACAAGGCAGTGATTTAACTCTAGGTCGTTGAGTGTCAGGAGTTTATTTGTTAGGACAAATGGATCTAGTACTAATTGCAGAATTTAAAAAAAAGGTAATTTGGCCTACAGAGAGGTGTCAGTAACTGGTATAATCACTTCTCAGACAGCTTCCTGTGGTGTGACATGCTGCAATGTTTGCCTCAATTGTCAATTTGACATTAAATATTTTGAGATTACTGTCTACACTTGTTGCTTTGGTTGTCATTTCACCTGGATCTGAACTGAATGCTTCCTGAGTTCCACTGGCCTTTCTAGCACTCTGGGGATTATCTTAAGGGATTGCAGAGCTCACTTTAGGAATGTATTTATCATTATGCCTCTCCTTGTGAACTCAGCTGCGAAGCGAAATGTTCCCATAAATTAATTTATGTAGCAGACACATTCCAAAAATGTTCAGAGAAAGTGGAAGCAAAACATTAATAACCAAATTCCAAGACCTGAAAAGAATGAAGAGGAGCACAGAAGCAGCATGACTTGCTTTTAGAATTGCAAATGAGTTCTGTCTCAAGACATTTTTCTGAGATCATTTGAAGCAACTGTTTCATTATTTAGCATTAAATTGTATCTCAATACTCTGAATAGTCTCTAAACCTTTTTACGGAACCATTGCAGGGGTGGAAAAGAGAAGTAAATTGGACTATTGTCATTATGCAAACACAGTAATTCTACATAGTGCTACTTCCTTAGAGGTTTGAAATTTGTTTTAAACAGTGCCAGTGCCTAATATTGCTAAAACTTCCTGGAATTGTCAGAAAATATTCAGAGAGATGTTCAGCTTCTTCACAACTGACCAATAAGTTGTGTGTTTCATTTAGTTCTTTACTTGTCTGCTCCTGTGCCATGGGTCTTCTCTCCAAAAGCCAAGCTTGTGGACATCTGGATGAAGAGCTTTTAGATGGGCTTTTTTCTCCCCAAATATTTCACCAAACTGCGTCTCTCTAGCAGTGTTAAGTCAGTCTGGCTCTGCTTTGGTGGGTCAGAGGGATTAGGACCAAAGTCAGCCTGTGTTACAGAATTATGACTTCAAAGATTAGTTGTAGTAACTGTGATTGGCTTTGAAGTTTTTTCTCCCAGAGGGAGTGGTGCATAAATCACTTTGGATGTTTTAGGTCAGCAGTGAAGAACAGAGTTGTCCTTCAGCTGGAAATAGAACTTTGTCCCATTTGAATGAGTATTTAATACCCCAGTGGCTAATGAAGGCAAAAGTCAACTTTTCTCCCAGACCTATTCCAGCATGTGGTGGAAGTTACTCTTTGTGGAGTAAATACAATTCCCAGTTTGAAATTCAATTCAGGTGCAAGGAGAGGTTGGATTCTGCTGCAGCAGGATCCTGCTGCTGTGTTCTGGCAGTATCAGATCCTGGCTGCAGCTTTTGGTGTGTGTGTGGGCAGCACTGGGATTTTTAGTGGGAAGCTGTTGGCTGATGCTGCAGGCTCCTGAGCTGCAGGGACAGCACTGTTCTGTGGCAACACTGCTGGTGCTGAAGTGATTCTGAGAAGTGGTAATGTCAGCAGAAGGAGCGTGCTCTTACTGGTAAACATGCCGGGACACAGAGTGTGTGCAGTGACATGAAAGTTCTCTTGAAAGCCCCATGGGGCTTGAACTGTTGCAACATCATAGATTAATGTCTGGGGAAACTGAATCTTTGTGGTTGTCTCCCCTCAACATGCAGCTCTGCAGGCTGTGGGAACTGATACATCCCCAGTCTTGAAGCTCTTGTAAACTGCGAGTAGTGCTGCTAATCCCTGTCTGTCAGCTGGGTATTGTCATCATGTGTTGCACTCATGTGTTCCTCAGTTAATCCAGTCTCCTGCAACCACTCCCCTCGGACTGATCATGCTGAAAACAACGTCGGAGGAACTGGCGTGTCCGCGGGAGGATCTGAGCGTGGCCCGGAAGGAGGAGCTGCGAAAGCTGCTCCTGGACCAGGTGCAAACAGTGCTTGGGCTCCTCACAGGTATGATTTCCTGCACCAGCCTCACCATCCAAAGGTGCTGCTGGGCTGGCACTTTTGGGGTGCAATGAAGCAACATGTGGGCTGCTCCTGTAGTTTGAATGCTCTACCCTGAGGCATTTGGGTCAGCTTAATATGAGCCAGCTTGTGTAGCAGAGCAGCTGCATAGCTCCATATGTCCCCTCTGTGAAGAGGGGTGAAGGTTGTCTTCTCTTAGTGAGCGTTTATACACACAGTGTTTCTTCTCAAAGCACTAAAGCTGTGTTCTGCTGAAGTCCTCAGTCTGTGCCATGGTTGTTTGATCAGTTTACCTTTAGCAGCCTGTTCTGAAAAGTTTCTCTTTGTACAGGTATTTTGGAGAGCATCTGGGACAAGCACAGCGCCACTGCTGCTACTCCACCACCATCCCCCACTTCAGGAGAAAGTGGTAAGGAAAAATAAGCTACAAGGTGGTATTTCCATGTACTTAAACTTGCAATATCAGGTATAGATTCCTTCCTTTACTGTCTAGCATCTTGCAATTACCCTTTCCTAGAGCTTTTCACAGGCCACCAAATTCCTGATTGGAAAGAAAAGCCCTACATGAAGAAGCCGTTTCCACTGCAGGAGGTGCTCCACTGCAAGTGTCACCTCATTGGACAGGGCACATAGAGCTGCTTGTTGTCTTCCGAGGGCAGAAAGCTTTTTTGAAGTCAGTGGAAAATGCTCTAATGTCAGCGAGTTAGAATTGTGGAATCATTAAGGTTGGAAAAGCCCTCTCAGATCATCAAGTCCAGCCATTCATAAGGACTGCCAAGACCACCACTAGCCCATGTCCCCAAGTGCGACATCCACATGGCTTTTAAATCCCTCCAGGGATGGGGACTCCACCACTGCCCTGGGCAGCTGTGCCAGGGCCTGACCACCCTTTCAGTGAAGAAGTTTTCACTATATCTAATTTAAACCTCCCCTGGCACAACTTGAGGCCATTTCCTCTTGTCCTGTCCCTTGTTCCCTGGGAGCAGAGCCTGACACCCCTCCGGCTCCCCCCTCCTGTCAGGATGTTGCAGAGAGTGAGAAGGTCCCCCCTGAGCCTCCTTTTCTCCAGGCTCAGCCCCCCCAGCTCCCTCAGCTGCTCCTGCTGCTCCAGCCCCTTCCCCAGCTCCGTTCCCTTCCCTGGACATGCTTCAGCCCCTCAGTGTGTTTCTTGTAATGAGGGGNAGAAGGTCCCCCCTGAGCCTCCTTTTCTCCAGGCTGAGCCCCCCCAGCTCCCTCAGCTGCTCCTGCTGCTCCAGCCCCTTCCCCAGCTCCGTTCCCTTCCCTGGACATGCTTCAGCCCCTCAGTGTGTTTCTTGTAATGAGGGGCCCAGAACTGCCCCCAGCAGTGCCCAGCACAGGGGGAAATTATTGCCCTGGTCCTTCTGCCACACTGGTGCTGGGACAGGCCAGGTGCCATTGGCCTCTTGCCTATCTCGGCACACTTTTCTGCTGAGCAACTTTCCAGCCCCTGTTCCCCAAGGCTGTGGCCTTTCATAGGGTTGGCTGTGTCCTCGGAATTTCAGCTGTTCATCAACAGCCAGTGAGGTAAAACTGAATCCTACCTAGGAAAAAAATGTAAAGGTAGCTAAGACTTTGTGAAATTGCACAGGTTGCCCAGAGGAGCTGTGGCTGCCCCACCCCTGGAAGTGCTCAAGGCCAGGTTGGATGGGGCTTGGAGCAACTTGGGCTAGTGGAAGGTGTCCCTGCCCGTGGCAAGGGGGGTGGGACAAGATGATCTTTAAGGTCCCTCCAACCCAAACTGTTCTGTGATTCTATTCTGTCATTGTGCAAGTTTGTTTTCTAGTTATTCTTGTTAGACTTTTACGTGGGTGTTTATCTGATCTAAACTCATTTACATATCTATTTCTTAGTTACATTCAAAATGGAGAACATATGTTTGTGTCCTTGTACTTGGCATATGTTTCACTTGTGTTTAGGACCTCAAACAGTGAATTAGGAGCTGCAGGTCACTTCCTTGTGGCCAGATTGACCCAGTCAGCTTTAGACAGTTGTTAATGTTTTGCTTGGTACAACCTTCACACTGAAGTTTGAGCAAATTTCAAGTGCTTCTTTCCTGTAGAAAAGCTTAAGTGTCTTTTATATTTATATACAAAACATAAACTGTAATGGGAAAATTATTTCTTTGGGTTGGTGGGTGAGTGGATTTTGCTGTAGGTGGGAAGAGTTTGAACAAGAAATATTAACAGAAAGCATCAGAGCTTGTAGTATCACTTGGGAATAGTGAAGGTGGTGCTGGGAGAGGGCACTAGGGGAACAAAGTCTGGGTTGGTTGTCATGGAAGCCTGTTTGAGATGTCCCTCAGTCCCTTGGGGCTTGTGCTGAGGCAGCTTTTATCCACCTGTGTGTTCACCTCGTGACTTGGGATCATATTTCTCAGACTGAAACTAGGCTGCATTTCTGCCCTGAGCCTTTCCTTTCTCCCCTTTCAGGGCAAACAAACTGTTTACTGAGAGTGTTTTCAAGATAATTGCTCAAAATCAGGACCACACTGACAGCTCTTTTAGAGGTTCAAGCTTCATTTCATTGGGTCCTGCCTGTGCATACTTGTTCACTTGAAACTTTCTCTGTTTTATTTTTCTGTGCTGTGTCGTAACTACTCTCTCCATGTTAAAACCAGTTGTCTTCCATGTTCTTAAAGTCACAGAATTATGGAATCATTAAAATTGGAGAAGACTCTAAGACTGAGTTCAACTCAACCCAGCATGGCCAAGGCCACCACTAAACCATGTTCCTAAGTGCCAAATCCACATGACTTTTGAACACTTCCAGGGATCATGATTCCACCACTTCCAAAAGGAGCACCAAGTGCTTCCCTCTCATCCATTTTCTGCCCACTTTCTGTGTCTCCTGAAGCACTCAATTCGTGCAGCAAAATATTCCTGTTTACTGGTGACTCTTGAACTTTTTATTGCTTACATGAGGCCACCACCTTTTATCTCTGTACATTGGGGTGAAATTAGAGGTGTTCCAAGAGGGAAAATAAGCTCGAGAGTCGCTATAAATGTTTAATATCTTCCATCAGAGCCCAGATCTCTTTAGGAACTTGGAAGACCTTTGTTTGCTTTTTTTGTGCAGGGAGGCAGAATGAAATGGTCACTTGCAAGTCTTGCATAGGTTTTAAATAGCACTTGAAGACAACATGAGACTAATTTCTTGTATCACTTAGAGCAAAGTAACTGATAATGTCCCATGTTGGAAAACATTTGAGTTATTGCATCAGTATAGCATTTACTCAGCAATAATCTCAGCCTCCAAATGTTGTCTTTGAATGATTTATAGCACAGTTCCTGATGAATCCCTTCCTTAGGCATATTCACTCATGTATGGCAAACAAGTGAGTAACAGAAGGATTTGCTGCTGCAGAGCCAGGCCCTGAGAGTTTTATCCTTGAGCCTGAATGCAGCTGATCCACCTGTTTTTTGCAAAAATACTTAAAATCCTGTTAGCTTAGGGCTTCAGTAATTTAGCTGGGTGCAAAGCACTTGGACAAACTGCTGTGAGTTACAGGAACATAATTTACAGTTTCTGATGTTGATAGATTAAAAAATGAGAATGTTTAATTCCCACTGATTTTTGTGGTGTTTTCTGGTCTGAACATTTGAAAGAATCCTAGCATGGGTTAGGCTGGAGGGACTTCAAAGGCCATCTCATTGCACCCCCTGCCATGGGCAGGGACACCTTCCACCAGCCCAGGTTGCTCCGCGCCCTGTCCAACCTGGCCTTGGACACTTCCAGGTTTTCTGTGCAACCTCTGCTAGGGCCTCTCCACCCTCATAGGGAAGGATTTTTTCCCAATATCCCATCTATCCCTGCCCTCTGGCAGTGGGAAGACATTCCCCCTTGTCCCGTCCCTCCATCCCTTGTCCCAAGTCCCTCTCCAGCTCTCCTGGAGCCCCTTTAGGCACTGCAGGGGTCTCTGAGGTCTCCCTGGAGCCTTCTCTTCTCCAGGTGAACATCCTCATCTCTCCCAACCTGGCTCCAGCCCTTGGAGCATCTCCATGGCCTCCTCTGGGTTTGCTCCAGCAGGTCCGTGTCTTTCCTGTGCAGGATCCCCAGAGCTGAAGGCAGCTCTGCAGGTGGGGTCTCACCTGAGGGGGCAGTGGGGCAGAATCCCCCCCTCCCCTCCTGCCCACGCTATGGGACCAGCCCATGGCAAGGGGGGTTTCTGGGTGCCAGCACATGGCATGTTCTGACTGGGGCATGTCCAGCCTCTCACCCATCAGCACCTCCAAGTCCTTCTCCCAGGGCTGCTCTCAATCCCTTCTTTGCCCAGCCCAGATCTGTGCTTGGCACTGCCCTGACCCAGGTGCAGCACGTGCACTTGGCCTCGTTGAACTCCATGAGGTCTGTATAAGCACAATTTGAGCAGCTCCTGCCCTGCAGCATCTGCGGAGGTGTGAATGTCACTGTGGGGCTGCTTCAATGTGAAGATTAAAGTGCAGGATTGTCTCATTCAGCCAAAGCCACATGATGCCTTCTGTTTTTGGAGTGAAGGAGAAAGAAGCAAAGATAAGGTATGGCAGGGAGTTTTGAATTTATTGATGTACGAAATCGATCTTGATGAGAAATGGAGACTTGGGAGGAATCTGTTTATCATTCATGCTTCAGGGTACTTTGGAAATAGCTCTGTAAATCATACCTGTTATTTTTGTACTGCTCTGTGTTGGGTCGTTTGACTTCATAAAAAAATCACTCAGATTTTCTGAAAACTTCAAATGCGGTAGTGTAACAAGTGCCAGATTTTTAAAGATGAAGAGATTGTTTGTACTCAAGGAAGAGAAATGTATTGAACAACCTGGGGAAGGTGAGTTTCCAGCAGGTGGAAGCCTGGAGATCTTGGGCAGCATCTGTGCAAAGGGCACCCTGGCTTGTGGTGTCTCTTTGGTTCCATAGATCTTTCAACAAGGATTCTCATTAAAAGCTTTTGAGAAAACAAGGGCCATCAGGGATAAGGGAGTCTCTGGATTGCTGAGGTATTGTTTAGAGGTGGGAGATAAAAGGCGAGTGGAAATGGTCCCCTCTTGCTGTGAGGGAGGAGTTCACCGTGGACTAAACAGGTTTAAATTCTGAGCATTACACCAGATCATTCTGCAGAAAATTCAGATCAGCAGTCAAAAATAGGTCACTGCTGTGGTTCTCTATGGAATTACGGCTCATCTGCACTTTGGGTAGTGGCTGCAGTTCTGCTCTTCCTGTATCAGTAGGTGCAGAGTTGCAAGGAGAGTTTTGTAGAAGGGCAATAAAGATGAGTAAGGGTTTTGAGTGGCTTCCTTTTAAGTAACAGCAGAAACAGAACATTCTGTCAAAGAGAGAGTGAGAAACTGCAGTAGGAACCTACAGAGTGACATGTAGAAGGTGAATGCGGAGGTTATTTCTGTTCCCTGTTTGAGTGCAGGAGGTAGAAAGTGAAACTAGTGCTGAGATATTCCAAACAAATGAGCTTTGTAGTGAAGCTGTGAAACTGTCACAGAATATTGCAAATACTCAGTTTCTGTGGCTTCAGTTTGAAGAGTGCAGAAAGTCATGGAAGATAAATCCTGAGGCTGTGTGGAATTTTTCAGACTCCACCTTCCTTGAGAAACCTTTTATCACTGGGTGGTTGTAGGCTGGGGAATATGATCTGTGCCTACCATGGGCTTTTGGTCACTGGAAGAAGGTGCTGCACTAAGTGAGCTTTTTGGTCTGACTTGGAACATCTGCCCTTACATCACCCACAAGTGTCATGGGCAAGCAGAAGCTTCAGTGTAATGTGCATATGCCAAGATTACATGAGGGATGCTCAACCTTGTGAGGGGAGAGAATTTTAAGAAATTCCTAAAATACACCCCATGACATTGTTATTTTCCAAAATACTGCATGAGTGTCCTTCCTAGTAAGGCCAGGAGGGTTGTGTGGAGCTAATTGCTGAATACAGAAATCACCAGTTCATCTCAGAGAAATCTTTAACTTGCTGAATCACAGAATGTTCAGATTTGGAAGGGATCCACAAGGATCATCAGAGTCCAGCTCTTGGCCCTGCACAGGACCACCAGAGGCTCTGGTGGGTTTTACTTTCCAGCTGTGTTACTGAGCAAGTTATATTTCTTTAAAAAGAAGTCTATGCAGCAATGGAAGAAACTGTTATAAAATTCTTTTAACTTTAGCACAATAGTGTTTGATCCCAAATCAGTGATTAATAGTACTGACAGATGTCTTAGTTTTGGGAACAAGAATTGTGTGTCAGAGCAAAGAATGCTAAGAGAAGTACATTGTGACCTGACCATGTACTTGAGATACTCTCAAGGATCCTCATTAGAAGATCCAGAACCATAAAAGCGAAATCTGGGGAATGGGATGTTCCTGAATGACCACCAGAGACCCTGAAAAGACCCCTACTCATATCCAAATAAGTCCACAGATATAATTAGCACATATGCATGTATTCAGGAATGGGATGAATATGTATAAGTTTCATGACTATAACCTGGTCTATTTGGTTGCTGGGCATGCATGTTTTGTGGAGCTACGCCCATGTACCCAGCTCTGTTAATGAAGTAACTGTGGCTTTCTAACCCAACAAACATGTTTTGTGGAGCTATCTCCATGCACCCAGTGCCCTTAATAAAGTAATGTTGGCTTTCTAACCCAATAAACTGGTTGGAGAGTTTATTCCCTGATATTTGGTGACAGCCAGGACAGGCACTGTGTGTCCATGCCCTGATGTATGTGTTTGTCCCCCAGGTGACCTGTTGAGTAGCCTGTTGCAGAGTCCCAGTGCAGCCAAACTCTTGAACCAGCCAATCCCTATCCTTGATACAGACAGTGAATATATCTGTTCCCTGGCACTGGAGTGCCTGGCACACCTCTTCAGCTGGATCCCTCTGTCCACGAGCATCACCCCGTCCCTCCTCACCACCATTTTCCACTTTGCCCGCTTTGGCTGCGATACCCGTGCACGGAAGATGCCTTCGGTCAATGGTAGCAGCCAGAACTCGGTGCTGGGGCAGGAGCGGGGCCGGCTCGGGGTGTTGGCCATGTCCTGCATCAATGAACTCATGTCCAAGAACTGTGTGCCTATGGAGTTTGAGGAGTATTTGCTGCGGATGTTCCAGCAGACTTTCTACCTCCTGCAGAAGATCACCAAGGAGAACAATGCGCACACGGTGAAGAGCCGGCTGGAGGAGCTGGATGAGAGGTGAGAGTAGCCAAGCAGTTCAGTGCTGGGGCCTCATGCTTTCTAAAGGACCGTCTGGATTATTTTGTGGTTATGCATGGTGTGTCTAATGGCCTTTTTTTCAGAGTACTGTGCCGAGGGAACAAGGCAGAGAGGTAGGTGCCCACAGGTAAGGTTCTGGTAAGAAGCTGGACCGTGGGGGCACAGGTTTGTGTTCTTTCCTGTCCTCTTCCTCCCCTGCCCCCCATTCGTTGCTGTTTGACTGGAGGTCTGAGGTGGCACAAGAGCTGAACCTGTTGTAACAACACAGAAGAGGCTCAGTGAGGTAAAGGCACTGCAGTTCCTCTCTCCTGGTCAGTGTCTGTCTTCTCTGCCCAACTCAAACACACAGTGGGGAGATACTCTGCCAGTCGTGACTTGAAAATAGTAGTAGTCTCCTGTCGTTCACTGAGCCATGGCCATTTCTGATTCTTTTTTATTTTTACTTCTTTTAAATGAAAATACAGCTTGGGGAGCTCTGTTCAGTGGCGCTAGCACCGAGTCTGTCCACATGCTTGTCTGGAAGCAGCAGCACTTTGGAGGCTGCATTCTCATTTTTCAGGGAGTTACTGCCATCTTTTGTTCCCTGAAACAGCTTCACTCTTGTATATACAATATTTCTACTTGTAGGAGAGAAGGTGAGACTTCTCACTATTGTGCTGAGTGGCTGAACCCTTGTGTTGGCAGGGTAGGTAGAAGAGGTGGTGATTTTGATGCTGGTGCCAGGCAAGGCTGGTGCTGACGCTGGCAAAGAGATTGCAACTCTGTGAATGTACTTAGTATCTTACTACCAGTACGTGGTGGTGGAAATAAATTTCCACTCAAGAAAAATAACCATTTAGACAAAGAGCTGTGGGTCCATTTGTGGAGATGACTTGCGTGTTTCTTTTGTAAAATTCTCTTTTTTCCGTATCTTCAGGTACACATACAACTTTGGAGTGGTAAATCTGGATTAAGAGGGACTTCTACTTGCTCATTTTTATAGTAACTTGCTCTGACTTCAGCATCACTCACTTCCTAGAAACAAGATGTGTAGGAACGTGCCACCTTCGTGTACAAGATATGTGCACTGAGTTCAGGAGTTCCCCTCTGGACTTCAGAAAAGCTTTCCTGGAAACCCCCAGTCCCATATTTAACTGTGTTCTTTTTTCTATGAAAAATCTCAAGCAGCCTTTGGGGCCAGTTTCAATAGAAGGTCTGTAGCTGTGTTGGCCTTCGCAGAGGTGAGGTTGCCATATTGTTATGTTCCTTAGACATGCTCCTAAGACATGTTATCCCCAGGGCTTGGTGGTGTCTGTAATGGTTTATTCATTGCCAAAGTCTGAAATAGGAATGGAACTAAGATGTTGTGAAAGCTGGAAGAATCTAGCTGCCTTCTGGAGGAGTGGAGCTTTCTTTTCTCCTTGTCCTCTCTGGGAAAGGATGTGAGGATTTTCCTTTTGTCAATAAAGAGCATAGATGTATTTTTTATGTCCAAAACTAAATTTACTGCATGAAAGTGTCATCTTGGCTTGGACTAACAAAATCCTGAACAAAACTGGCACTGAAGAAAGCACCTTCAGTAGCTAGGTGTCCTCAGAACCTGCAGGCCCTGGGTCCCTTCCTTCCCTTGCTTTCATGGTGCTGGTTATTTTTGTTCTGTTAAAAGATCAGTGTCATCTGAGCACTTTGGAACTGCCAGACTAGTCCAGGAAAGAGTAAGTTTAAATTGCCTTTTGCTTTAATTGTGTTTGACTCTGAAGATCCCAAAATATGGGAAGTGTCTACTAAGGATCCAAGCAATGGCTCAGTGGTTGGAGAAGGGGCTTTAGGGCAGACAGAGCTCAGGGCAAGGAAGAATTTCACTGGTCTCAGGTCACAGCTTGTTTAGAAAATAAAAATTAAAAGGATGAAGATGTGTTTGGCTCTGGACTATTTTTTTTACTGACTTCACTTTTCAAGTGTTTGATGTGTGATCAGGTATGTTCGGTGACTTCTTGTCAAGTAGGCAATGCCAAATAAAGAAAGAACTTAATCTTTTTTGCATATTCAAAGTAGTGTGTGGTTTGTAGGCTTATAACAACCCCCAATGCTGTGGCTGTGTGTTAGCTGGAAATGCCTCTGATCTCGTGGGAGTTTTTGTTAGAAAGAGAGGGGATTCCCAAAAAAACAAAACCCTAGAGAATTTGCAGAAGGGAAGAGCAAGGTAGTACAGTAAAACCAGGCTGTTCATGAATGTCTGAAACTGCTAAGCCCCAGTTCTTGTTTAAAAGAAAAACCTGAAGTACCCTTGCAGTGGGAATGATAGACTTGTCACTGGATTGTTGGAGCTCTCACTGTGTTTATGTGATGCTGCAATGCAATATTAAACTCTTTTTGTATAGATGGATTTGAAGACGATTTTTAACCTTGGTGAAGCTCACATTGTACAGGGTGTGTACTTACTCCCCATTAAAAGCTCACCTCTCTGTGGGCTTCGCCGTTTTTCCCTCAAGAACCCTCCATGCCATCACCGAGGTCGTGCTCTTGCTGTACTCCCTGGAGTTTTGGTGGCAGGTTTCTTTTGGGACCTGCACTTTGTCTATCCATTGATTAATTACATGTTTCACAGGAAGATTTCTCTGTAGCCCAATTCAGTCACAAGCCTGGGCTCAGCTCAGAAACTCTTGGATAGCTGCACTGCAGAAGAATTGTCCTTTCCTGCTCCCAACTCCATGGCTCTTCCACCACCTCATGTAAATGTAACTCTTATATTGCTAATTCCTGCATTAACTTCCTGCTTCCGGCTGAATTCCTCAGCAGTACAGTTCATCTCACTAATCCTATCTCCATCAGCAAGATGACCTTTGCTATTAAATTACTTCTCCAGGGTGGGGGCATTATGCTTATTTACAGGCCTGGTTGAACTCAATGGTATTTGTCTGAATATTAAAGTTGCTTTTGACAGGACTGTCTTTTCTGCTGTTTCAGGTGTTAAAGGAATGAAGGGTTGCCCGTCCTGTAGGTAATTGTTGTAGGGCTTTATATTTCAATTGTTCTACTGGCTGTTAATTATAACTTTCTTCCTAATGAAAGGATTTGGAGTTATTTTTATCGCTATTTCAATGAAATTGCTTTTCCTTGTGGCATCCTCCCTGTTTTCTCAGTTTTCTCGTTTTCCTTGTAGCTACATTGAGAAGTTCACAGATTTTCTCCGTCTCTTTGTGAGTGTCCACCTACGAAGAATTGAATCCTACTCCCAGTTCCCCGTGGTTGAATTCCTGGCACTGCTCTTCAAATACACTTTCCATCAGGTACATCCCTACATCATCATTCTTCCCATTCTGCTCTCTTCTCCTGTGGCATTTGATCTATGTTACCTTGCTGTAGGAGCTGTCACAGTGCAGCTCAGCCCCATGTGCCCACACATGAGAATAATGAGGAAACAGCTTTATAAAATCATATAATCATGGAATGGTTTGGGTTGGAAGGGACCTTAAAGCTCAACCCATCCCATTCCCCTGCCCTGGGCAGGGATGCCTTCCACTAGCCCAGGTTGCTCCAAGCCCTGTCCAACCTCGCCTTGGACACTTCCAGGGATGGGGCAGCCACAGCTTCTCTAGGCAACCTGTGCCAGAGTCTCCCCACCCTCACAGGGAAGGATTCCTTCCCAATATCCCATCTAACCCTGCCCTCTGGCAGTGGGAAGTCATTCCTTCTTGTCCTGTCCCTCCATCCCTTGTCCCAAGTCCCTCTCCAGCTCTGGAGCCCCTTTAGGCACTGAAATGTCAGAAGGTAGTGCTGCAAGTTAATTCTGAGACCAACCTTGTAATTCCTGTATTCCTACCCTTGTACAAAAGCTCTTGCTCATCTTTTGAGAGCTCTAAATCTCTCCAGTGACATCCTAGAAATGCCAATAAACCCAAAAGCTCTTTCCATGGATTGAAGTGCGTGCTAACTCCTCTTTTGATTGTGTGAAATTAATCTTGGCATAGCTCACAATATTCATTGTGAATTTTGATGTCTTTCAGCCTACACATGAAGGTTACTTTTCTTGCTTGGACATCTGGACCCTGTTCTTGGACTACCTGACAAGCAAAATTAAAAGTCGCCTGGCAGACAAGGAAGCAGTGCTCAACAGGTGAGAGCTGGGAAGCTGTTAGGATGTGACAGCTGGGAAGCTGTTAGGATGTGACAGCATGGAATAGTTGGGGTTGGAAGGGTCCTTAAAGCTTGTCCCATTCCACTATCCCAGGTTGCCCCAAGCCCTGTCCAACCTGGCCATGGACACTTCCAGGGATGGGGGAGCCACAGCTTCTCTGGGCAACCTGTGCCAGGGCCTCACCACCCTCACAGGGAAGGATTTCCAATATCTGTGATATTTGTCAAAAATTAGTGACAGGAAATGTTCATTCAGCCCTATGGCCAAGCTGGCCACACATGCTCTGTGTTCTGGAAGTTATGTTTCAGAAGCCCAAATCTAAATGGAAGAGGAGAAATGAAGCCATTCCAGGGGTGGGCTGACTGAATATTTTCTCAGTAGATCATCCCAAGAAAGGAAACGCTGAGTTTCAGACATGTGGACAGCTAATGGGAATAAACTGCCTTAATACATTCAAAATTCAGGCTGTAATAATCAAAGTTTAGTACAAAACAAACGAGGTGTTTGGATAGAGGAGGCAGCGCCTGAAGAGTCAGGACTAGGAGATGTAAACTCCTGGTGGAAGGTGTCCCTGCCCATGGCAGGGGGTGGAATAGATGGGCTTTAAGCTCCTTTGCAATTCAGGCCATTCTGTGATAACAGAACTGGGGAGGGAGAGAAGTGGTAGGAAGTGGACAAGCCTCTCCACTGGATCCCTTTTGTTTCCCAAAAAAACCCAGCAGCAAAGAGACTTCACTGTCACCATGGAAGGGCTGTGAGAAATAAGCCTTTGCTTAATGCAGCTTCACATGTGGTTGAGTCCTTTCTTTTTCTAAAATGGTGAAGTATAAAAAGTGTAAACCTCAATGTTTCACACTCATTCAAAAGAATTCAAACCAAGCAAGTTTGGGTAGAAAAACTGTCACATATATGTTGTGTGTGAACCTTGCAGCTAGAGGAAGTAAGCTTTGTAGTCTAAAATAGAACAGGAGCACATTTTAGCAAATTTTGAAGCCCATTTTAGCACACATTAGAGGAGACCACTGAGTAAGTCACCTACTGGGTGTTCAGTAAATTACTGAGTACTTAGGAGTGTTCACACAGCTCATACAGCTAATTAATGAATTAGGATTTTTAAGTCCCTGTTTAAATAGAGAATGTGTTCTTGAGAAATATTCATGTGTTAAGAGTTGAAAGCTCCACTTGCTACCCCTGAAGCTCATGTGTGTTAAGTACAACAGTTGTGGCAGCTTTTCCTCATAGATGTTGATCCTGAAATGGAGGGCTCTCTTTTGATATAAGCCTCTTTGTCTCCACTTTAAAAGTCTGATGTCTTGTTCAGGTTTTTGAGGTTTAAAAGCACCGTGGCTTGTGCCATATTGTGTTCCATCAAGTGCAGAAGGAAACTTAGCTGAACACACTTAGCTAGAAGCAACTGCTTTTTGAAAGACAGCCTGGCATCATAACCACAAAGAAATGTGGAACCGCCTTACACCAGACAGCTCTTCCTTTCAGCATGGGAACTGTGGGGTTTGAATTTCTCAAGAAGTAGGTATTTATGTTTGAGCTTTATGATTTGTTCCTAATTTGCTGCTCTCAGCCCTGGTGTTGTTCTCTTCTTCGTCTGTGTGTAATGCATGTTGTCTTCCTATCAAATGGTGTGCTATAGAGAAAATTGTAGCAAATAGCATCTTCTATGAGATAGGTCAGACTAGAAAATAAATTCAAAAAGCTTGGAGCTGGTGCTGTTTGTCAGAGCTACCTGTCCTTAGTGACAGCTCCAGCTTCCTGCGTGCCCTGAGCCATGTGAAAGCTAAGCGTGGCACTCTGAAAGTGGTTACACCACAGGAGCACAGATGAAACTTCCTGTTCTGTGGTTTAGAAACTTTTCATTTTGTGCACATCATGACTTTTACTACTGGAGAAGTTGCCAAATCCAGGGTTACACCATCTTGCACAAAGTTTTCAGCTGTGTGGCTGATGACATAGCTGATGGGACTGACACTAGGGTTGCATCATACTCTGAACCTCTCTTGGTCTTTGTCTAATTTTCCAACCTGATTTCCCAAAGAAAAGAGCAGGGCTTTTTAATCAGACCCCCGCTGCTTTGAGAGAGGAGATTTTTAAAACAAAAAATCAAACCATCCCTACTTGAAATCCCCAAAGTTTGGTGTTGTTACATCAGGAGTTATTGCATGCTCAGGTGGCTCTGTGCTGATTTTGCAGCTTGGCATTATTTTCAGCTCATTGGTGAGAAGGAGGGTCTGGTGTGCTCTGTACCAGCTCCCTGGTTCCCAGACCAGTGATGTGCCTTTAGCATTCCAGTACAAGTAGGAAAAGTGCTGGCTTTGTTTCAGAGGACAGGAACCAGAATTCCTTGGTCAAAAGTGTTGGGAAAGAGGGATAGCAGCACAAACAGCCTTGAGGTGGCAGCAATAACTGCTCTGGTTCATCTGCTCCTCCCTCAGTGCCCAGAGAGCAGAGGCTGCTGAGGAGCAGCTCAGACAACAACAGGCTCTTGGTTCCTCCTCTTCATGGACATCTTTTGTTAGTCCTTGCAAGCTGCTCCCACCTGTCCTGTTTTGAACTCTGGGGCTGCTTCTGTTGCTAAGAGTCCTCTCTTTCAGAGGCAGAGGGATATCTGATATTACCAAGGCTCTTTCCTTGTGATCTGAAATGACCACATACCCTTAATCCCAGGAGCTGCCTGGTGTTATTGTCCTCTGTTTTACTTGTTTCCTTTGGTGGAGGGGTTTATCTAATTCTGTCTTCTCCATGGTTGTAGGTACGAAGATGCCTTGGTTCTCTTGCTGACAGAGGTGTTGAATCGAATCCAGTTCAGGTATAACCAGGCACAGCTGGAGGAGCTGGATGACGAGACACTCGATGATGATGTAAGGAGCAGAGTTGAACAAGGACAGCTGCAGGTCCACATATTAACTCTTGCACTGCTAACACCAGGAATGTCTTTCCCAGAGCTTGTACTTTGGAGTACAAAGCCACACAGCTGCTTCTTCACTCTATTGTGTGTGGGGTTTGAGGTGTAAAACAGATTGAAATGCTTTTGACAAAATTATCTTAAAGTCACAGTGAGAAGATACAACCTTGGTTTTAACTTAGTTCTCTTGGGTGGGGGGAATATAAATCCTTATGTTCTGATTGTCAGAAAGATTAGGTGCCTGTATCTGATTGTTTTGGAAATTAAATGCTGAAATATCTTGGAGACAAAAGCTTGAAGCTGTAGATATTGTTGGTGCTTTTGTTTAAGCTTATTTCTCCTAAACTGATATTGGTAAAGATCATCTTAATGCTGATAAATGAAAAAGTAGAGTAGGTGGCTGAATGGATGAGGCCAGAGCCCTGGAAGAGCAGGTTGTGCTGCAGAACATATGTTTGTCATCTGTCCATTGGCTGTGCATTGGGAGTGAGAGCTTGTGCCTTATCGCTCCAGGAAATCATGTGCCCAAAGCATAGCTTGGCAAATTATTCTTTATCAGGTGTCTTGAATCATATCTTCAGTATCTGGGTGTCCCCAAAAGCCAGGCTCTAGAAAGGAGCTGCTTAGTCCCAGGCATCCATTAAGATCTCCCAGTATAGCCAGGGCTCTCTGTTTCCCTCTGGAAGTGCTGTCCTTACCTTGGTGTCTCTTCCCGCAGCAGCAGACGGAGTGGCAGCGGTACTTGCGCCAGAGCTTGGAAGTGGTGGCCAAAGTCATGGAGCTCTTGCCAACTCATGCATTCTCCACACTCGTAAGTACTTATCCAAGTAGTTATCCAGGCCAAAAGTGCCATGTGAACTGAGCACCAACTGTTGGAGCTTGTTGCAAGCTGTTCAGTAGATGCCTCAGCGCCAAGAAAAGTAGGGAAATTTGGGGTTGGATGCAAAGCTTGGCAAGGCAAGATTTGAAATTGAAGTGAAAAAATTGTTCTGTTGGATTTCTTGGTGTGTTTTGAAGAGAGTACTCCAGTGTCCAACTTGCTGGACACTGAGCTCTTTAGAAAGCCCCATCTCTCATTTGGCAGTAGCCCCTTTGTGCTGTTTATCTTGGCTTTTATCTTGGAGGTAGCCTGTGAATTGGGCAGATGAGTGTCATTATCAGGGTTTGAAGGAGAGTGGAATCTTTCTTTATGTGAAAGGCTAGATATAAATGCTGGAGAGAGGCCTGGAACAACTGGGAATTAGATCTGGTATATATGCATAAGCACTTCTCTCTAGCCAGTGCTGCTGTTGCCAGATTTGATGGTGTAAAAGTTGTCTGGGTTTGTAGCATCACAACAGTTTTTGAGGAGGAGATCTTGAGACTGCAAATGTAGTCCAAAATTCACAGTAGTCACTGTGTTTTTGCTGGGTGAGAAGAATGGGAGCAGAAACAGCAGTGGCATCTCAGAGCAAGTGTATTAGTTCTGTTGGGGATACCACACACATTGACCTCTGAACTGTGTTCCCAAGAAGCAGAGGAAACTATGCTGCTGCAGAGGCAGAAGAAGGCTGACCTACAGTGCCTTTTTGATATTTTATTTAAGAAACTAAGCACTAGAAGCTCTGAAGTAGTGAACAAAAGGAGAAGCTGCTGTGCAAGGTGGTGCCACAGTGTGAGTAAGTGGGAGGCACAAGTGGAGCAGGTGTTTAGGGAACATATGGGTCAGATGGAGGAGAGCATGTGGCTTCCTTGGAGTAACACATTCACATGAGGAAAACAGTCTGGGTTTTCAAATAGTTCCCCTTGGACAGTTATACAAAGACACTCCACTGTTAATTAGGCACGGCATGTTGGAAACTGGGTAGGGAGAGCTTTTCTGAGTCCTCCATTGTTCATTCATGTGATGTGGAAGCTTCTCAAGCAGGTCCCAGTGCTTTCACAGTGTCTACGGGGCTGTGGAATGCAGTCTATAGTAGCAAATAATTTAAACACTGGACAGCAGCTATCATTACTCTGTCCCATGCTGGGCAAGGGAAAGCTGTGGCTCCTTCTGCTGATGGAGTGAACTTCCATAAAACCAGCCACTTCAAATGTGGTGACTTTTGGCTACAGAAATTAAATAGAGCCAGTCTGAAAGGGTGGAAGAATATTCTTCACCTGAAGTATCACCAGGACCTGGTGTGCTTGCTGTCACTCCTTGGTGCTGGAGTTGGGCTGACACTGTTCCTACACCAGGATGCACAAGGACTGCGGTGTTTGCTCCCTTGGCTGTTTTCTCCGTGGGTTTCAGCTGATGCATCTTGCTGGCAGAGTCCTGCACTGTTTTCCTTCTCTGCTCTGTTAGAGGCACTGAACTCAGCTTTCTGGTTGCATAATATTTTGGGAGCTTCATTCTGAGAAGCTGATACTTCCAGGTGAGGTGCATGCAGCACAGACTTCCTGTACTACAAGCTCTGCTCTCCTTGGGCTAGATTGTACATCCAGATGTATATTCCTAGTGGTGGCGTGCTGTGCCCTCACTCTGACTTGTCAGACCATTCTCTTGATAGGCTGATTGCTGGTATTTGTGGGAAGGGAAGAGCTGCCACAGAGAAGTGCCTTCAGTGTGGTGATCTTTGTTGTCCTGACAGCTGCCTAGACCTGGGAAGCTGTGGAATACAGGATCAACCCAGAGTCCAGCAACCTGCCCTTTCTCCTAATGTCTGTATGAAGGCCCTACAGAGAAATCAGAAAAGTCTGCTCTGACAGAGTAATCAGTAGTTGAGTGTGAACTGTCTGGCAGGCCCCAAAAGCATGCTCATTTCTTATCTCTTCTAGTTTCCGGTTCTGCAGGATAACTTGGAAGTGTATCTGGGACTCCAGCAGTTCGTGGTCACTTCAGGGACAGGTAATAACCACTGTGCAATACTGTGATCCTCACTCTCTCACTGATGATTTCAAAAACGCTCAAGACCTGCTTTGGTGTTGCTTCTTCCATATTTCACTGAGGATCTGAACACGTGTGCGGTGTGTAATGGCTCAGTAGTTAAACTCCAACGGCAGACAAGAAGCTAATACTATAGTTTCTTTTTATTGCTTTCATTGTTCCCTTGTTCTGGTACTTGAAATGAAGATACCAGGTGTGTTAAGAGCAGGCGTGCAGTATCAAATACTACAACTCCTTCCTGAGGAATAAGGAAAGCAATAGTAGTGAGATCTGTGCGAGGGAAGGTTGTAGCTTAAGGTAATATTGAAATTTTCTGATGTATCCAGTAAAGGAATCTGTCACATCTTCAATGCTGCTGCACATGGCAGAATGGCAGTTGTTTCATAGACAGTTCTGGAAAAAGTACTTCCACTTTTAGGATCATTTCAGCCCTAGGATGTGTAGGTTTTTAGTGCTATAGCACCAACCTGTATGAGAAGCTGTAATGTGGGCTGGATGTTCAGCAGCTGGATCAGGAGGAGCAGCTCAGATGCAGCTGTGGATTCAGCCCTGGGTAGTAGCACAGAATCCCAGAATGGGTCAGGCTGTAAGGGACCACAGTGGATCACCTGGTCCCACCTTTCTGCTCAAGTAGGGTCATCCCAGAGCACATGACACAGGAATGTGCCCAGATGGTTCTTGGTGTTGATGGCACAAAGTTGAGAGATTGTTGCTGAAAGCCTAGTCTGAGGTTAAATACAGCGAGTGGAAAGAAAATCTGATTTTCTTTGAAAGCTGGTGTTGCAGAACATACTTGGTTTTTCAGTAAAAGCTCTGTAATATTTGAGCCCAGGTACCCACCCCTGAGCAGCAGGAGCATTGTGTGGGTAGTAAGACTGGCAATCTAATTATTGGATTGTTTCATATATTTGAGAAATATGAAAGTACATAATACTTCACATGAGAAGCAAATTCACTGTTCCAAATCTGCTGCTTGGTCACTGGAACTGTAGCCAGTAGAGGGAATCTGGATAACCCCCTTTCTTCAGCGCTGGGATTGCTTCTGATGGCAGCAGATAACCAGAAAGGCTCTTGTTTATGCAAGTATTAATATCATATAGAAGAAAATAAAGGTATAAGAGGCTGAAATAGTCTGCAACATCTTTATCAGCCTTTAAAGAGGAAATTGAAGTGTTGTCAGAGCACTTGGAATTGTCTTTCCCAGGAGTGTTGCTGTCCTTGGACAGTGCTGCTCTCTGAACTGTGACCTGCTGCCAAGCTAATTTAAGAAGAATGCTTGTATTGAAATTGGAATAAACTTTGCATTTCCTGTAGCTTTGTAATTAGGCTTCCTGTCCCAAAGGGCTGTAAGTGTTAGTCACAAAGTTACATGGCTCTTTTTCTTGCACAAATATGAATTTTCAGCTATTAGTGGTTATTAGACAAGTGATAATTTATACTTGGGCCTTTCTGCTACGGAACCGTCTGTCATTTCAGGGCACAGGCTGAACATCACTGCAGAGAACGACTGCAGGCGCCTGCACTGCTCCCTGAGGGATCTGAGCTCCCTGCTGCAGGCTGTGGGGCGCCTGGCAGAGTATTTCATCGGGGACGTGTTTGCTGCCAGGTTCAACGATGCCCTCACCGTGGTGGAGAGGTGGGTATGGGGCACTTCCTATCCCTTCAGCAGCACAAGGAGCAGCTGGCACCAGGGCACTGGGGAAAAACATGTGTTTTTTTCTGCCTCCCCTTTTTATGGGTAAATTGAGGTATGAAGAAATTGGTGGCCAGAATGTTATTTGTAAAACCAACCTGGGCTGATCCCACAGTGTGAGCAGCAGGGGAGGGGGGATTCTGCCCCTCTGTGAGGAAAGGCTGAGAGAACTGGAATCGTTCAGTCCGGAGAAGAGAAGGCTCTGGTTGTGGCCTTCCAGTGCTTGAGGGAAGCTGACAAGAAAGATGGAGAGGGACTTGGGACAAGAGCCTGGAGTGCTAGGACAAGGGGAAATGACTTCCCACTGTCAGAGGGCAGGGTTAGATGGGATACTGGGAAGTAATCCTTTCCTGTGAGGATGGGCAGGCCCTGGCACAGGTTGCCCAGAGAAACTGTGGCTGCCCCATCCCTGGGAGTGTCCAGGGCCAGGCTGGATGAAGCTTGGAGCAACCTGGTGTAGTGGAAGGTGTCCCTGCCCATGGCAGGAAGGTGGGATGAGATGAGCTTTAAGGTCCCTTCCATCCCAGGCCATTCTATGACACTAAGTTTCTCAAGTCCTTAACAAAAGAAATAATTAGTAGGAGGGATTAAATAAAATCAGTCACTTGAAAACATCAAGATGCTTGTTTTCCAGCATCTGCATTTGTGATGCAAAGAATCGAGATGTAGAGTTTGATTCCCTTAGTGTTGTATCTCTGAAAACTAAATCACTGAATCCTGTTTTGATGGTTGGACTTGGTGATCTTAGAGGTCTTTTCCAATCTTAACAATGTTGTGTTTCTTTTCTTAAATGAAAAGAGCTGTGAAAGCTGAAAGACAGACATTTTATTCTTCTCCAAGAAACTTGATTAGTACACAGTTGCAAATTGCAGAATTTCACAGCTGAATTTGAACACAGCTACCTTAGTTATGTTTTTTCATTTACATACATGAACATCAAACTTGTTCCCTCTGATCATAAACAGTGCAATAGGCACTGAATTACTTTAAACTAAATGGTCTAAATCTTTTTTGTACCTGAGCTAAATATTGACACAGACTGGGGAAGAGCTGCATCCAGATCAGGTGCTGGAGCTTGTGTGTACATGTGTGTATCCAAATTACAATCCCTTTACACTGCCCTCATGTATGCTTTCACTTCCAGGCTGGTAAAAGTGACATTATATGGATCCCAGATTAAACTGTACAACATTGAAACCGCGGTCCCCTCTGTACTGAAACCTGACCTCATCGATGTGTGAGTATGGGATACACTGTAAGTGATGGCACCCAAATTGGGCACCTCTGTGAGTGGAGGAGCATTAGGTCTCCTGGATCTACTGCTCTGACCCCTCACTGGCACCTCTGCAACTGTTGGTAGCTCACCAGGAGGGCACCTTCTCTTTACTGATGAAAGTCAAGGCTGCTGCCAGCATTTTGGACCACTGTTTTCTCTAAGGGATGTACTCAGGTCACAGAAAAAAAAATGTATTTGTGCTGAGAAGCAAAAATGCCTATTATATCAGCTCGGAAAGCAAATTTGGCTTGTGCCCTGTAAAAGCCTCATTGTTTGGCAGTGTAATTACAGATTAGTGTTACAGTAGTGATATTGTAAAGAAATGGATCCACTGTCAGTGTGTAGTTCCAGTTTTTGGATTTTTTGCTACAAAAGCCAGATCTATGGCTCAGGTAAAAGATGTTTTTCCTAGTTGAGGGTTTCAGGTCCTTGGCTTCCAAGACAAACATGTGCCTTCTAGCTGTGCAAGCCATTTCTGGGACAAGTGACTGCCTACCATCTAGACATTAAGTACGAAATCTTGATGTTGGTGGTAATAGATCACCACTGGGACAGCCTTTTAGAGACTTCCTAAGGCTGTGTAGCACAAACCTGTTTCCTGACAGCTGGTGTTTTGTGGGCAAAATTGAAGGTTTGAACATGTGTTCTAGTTTGCAATTGGATCTATAGAAGCTCCTTGAAAACCCCACTAGATTTCATCATACATTTCTCTGGATTTCTCCTGTTAGTCCCAAGTTAATAGCACTGAATTTTGTGCAGATGGTGTTCTTTTAGTGGTCTCTTTCCCATGAGCTGTTAGTAAGGAGTTTTCATCCTTTTCTCAGTCCCTAAAAAACCTGTGATCCATTTTTTCATGCTTTCCTGACAAAGGCACATTGTCAGATATTTGGAGGACACCTGTCTGAAACATCCTGACTCAATATGGTGCTGTGATAAAAGCGTCATTATTAAATATGGTTACAGTCAACATCCCAGTTGATATTTTGACCTTATCAATTTATACCTTTGGCTCGACAGTGTGGATCAGTGTTTGAGTCCAATTGCTGCACAACTTGAAATATGCCTTGAGTATACAGGGGTCAGGATGAAAAAAACAGCAGTAAGGAATTTTTAAAGACAAAGCTGTGAGATTTGTTTAAGGATACCAATATTCTTTCTGAGCATGGTGTCAGAACTGCCCACCATGCTCAGCACTGTGCCTTTCTGTTTGTGTCCCCTTTACCCACATCTCTGACCCCTGCTGTGCCTCTCCCCAGCCATGCTCAGTCCCTGGCAGCCCTGCAGGCCTATGCTCACTGGCTGGCCCAGTTCTACAGTGAAGTTCACCGGCAGAACCCGGAGCAGTTCATCTCCCTGGTGTCCACGGCGCTGGAGGCCATCACCCCCCTCATCAGCTCCAAGGTACTGATGCCACTGGGCTTCCATGTGCAGCAGGTGACCCACAAGTGTTCAGGTCTGCTCTGGACCATGCCGGGGCTCTTGGGGTGGGTCTGAAAGAGCCGCAGCAAATGTCTCATAGGGTGAGGCCAAGAGAAGTTCTGAATAGCACTGTGGGTTGGGCTAATTCAAGAATAAGCAACTTGCAAGTTTATAAATTCAGTCTAGTGATTTTACGTCTCCAAAGAAGGAAATACTCTTTCTTGCTCTTAAGGGAACTGACCTATGCTCTGATTGAAAAATAAATCATAGAATCTTGTGACTGTTTAGGTTGGAAAAGCCCTCTAAGATTGAGTCAAACCATTTTTCCAGCACTGCCAAGGCCACCACTAACCCATGTCCCCAAATGCCATATCCACATGGCTTTTAAATCCCTTCAGGGATGGGGACTCCACCTCTGCCCTGGACAGCCTGTTCCAATGCCTGAAACACCCTTTCAGTGGAGAAATTTTCCCCAATATCCAACCTAAACCTCCCCTGGCACAACTTGAGGCCGTTTTCTCTTGTCCTGTCCCTTGTTGCCTGAGAGCAGAGCCCGACCGCCCACCCAGCTCCCCCATTCCTGACAGCTCACTGTGCTGTGCGACAGTGTGACTGTGTGTGGTCTTACTTGGGCAGCCTGTCCACCCTGTCTCTCTCTCTAGGTGCAGGAGAAACTGCTGCTCTCTGCGTGTCACCTGCTTGTCTCTTTAGCCACCACGGTGCGCCCGGTGTTCCTGATCAGCATCCCAGCAGTGCAGAAGGTGTTCAACAGGATCACGGACACCTCTGCCCAACGGCTGCCAGATAAGGTGAGCTGTCTCCAACATGTGTCAGTGTAGACTAGGTGTCCTTGGGAGGCTGTGCCTCAGGTCTTACTGTAGCAAGCTATAACCTCAAAAAATATGGAGGGGCAGCAATTCTCTCTGTATTGTGGTTATCCAGCGATACTATTTGTAATTAATGACCTATTTCAAGCCACAGCATAAGGAAAAAACACAATTTCACCTCTTAGATCTGATTTCTTTCTCCCTTGCTGACACAGCCCCTGATTCTGCATCATCTTTATGTTAACATTGATTCTGACTTACAGAAAGAGTTTTCTGTGAAACTTAGGTTAGCTGTCCATATGCCTCACTCCAAGTTACTCAAAGTACTGTAGCTACTCCAAGTGCTATAAATGGAATATACTGATAGTATTTATATTACTTCTGCAATATAGATACTATAAATATATTCTGCTACAGTGGAGGCTGGGATATGGTTGTATTGTGTGCTGGTAAGGAAGCATGAAGTGCTGTACAAGTGTAGAAGCTCAGTGTGTAAACCAGACAAGACGTAAGGAAAGTAGAACTGTCTTTGGTTTTATAAACAACAGAGACTTACTGTTGCAGGGAAGTCTGGCAGAGCTGGGAGCTGGTTCCAGGCCTTAAATACTGGAGCTTTGCTTCTCTCTTACCTTGCAGAGCTGTTAGTTTTCACTTGGGCTCCCCTGCTCTGAATTCTTTCCTCAAACAGTGAGCACTGCTGGTGTGTCAAAGAGCTGTAAATTGTCACTTCACTCTAGGGTTGTGGTCTAGAAAAATTAAATTGCAGACACAGCTAAACTCTGTCTCTTTGC
This sequence comes from Sclerurus mexicanus, assembly GCA_013396755.1. Taxonomy (NCBI): domain Eukaryota; kingdom Metazoa; phylum Chordata; class Aves; order Passeriformes; family Furnariidae; genus Sclerurus; species Sclerurus mexicanus. The sequence goes on along the minus strand of VWZF01005265.1, from coordinate 310,989 downwards.
TTAATGTTGCCCAGAGAAGCTGTGGCTGCCCCATCCCTGGAAGTGTTCCAGGCCAGATTGGATGGGGCTTGGAGCAACCTAGTCTAGTGGAAGGTGTCCCTGCTCATGACAGGGGTTGGAATGAGATCACAGAATTACAGAATATGCTGAGTCAGAAGGGACCCACTAGGGTCACTGAGTTGAAATACCCCTGACTCCTGCACAGGCCCATCCCCAAGATTGACACCATGTGCCTTGAGCTTTGGCAGCCTTGGTGCTCTGCCCTGGGGAGCCTGTTCAGTGCCTGACCACCCTCTAGGGGAAGAACCTTTTCCTGATATTCAACCAAACCCTGCCCTGGCACAACTCCAGCCATTCCCTGGGTGCTGTCCCTGGTCCCCACAGAGCAGAGATCAGTGCCTGCCCCTCCTGAGAAAGTTGTCCCTGCAATGAGGTCTCCCCTCAGTCTCCTCTTCTCCAGCTGAGCACACCAAGTGCCCTCAGTGTTCTCACATGGCTTCCCCTCAGGGCTCTTGAGCATCTTCTTAAATGAGTTTTAATGTCCCTCCCAGCCCAAACCAGTGTGTGATCCTGATCTCTGGTCCCTCCTAGGCCCAGGTGTTGGTGTGCAGAGCCCTGTCCAATGTGCTGTTGCTGCCCTGGCCCAACCTGCCCGAGGGGGAGCAGCAGTGGGCCATGCGCTCCACCAACCATGCCAGCCTCATCTCAGCCCTCACCAGGGATTACCGGCAGCTCAAGGCCACGGCCATCCTGCCGCAGAGGAAAGTGCAGCTGGAGGACAGTGAGTACCATGTGTCTGGTGTGTATTGTCTGACAGCTGCAGTGTGAGCTGCTGGTGGGCATCAATAAGCTCATTTTCCAATAATTATTGCTGAGAAACTTAGCCTCTGGAGAGGGCAGGAAAGGAGCAATTGGTATTTTCTTTCTATTTTTAAAGTTTTTTCTGCTGTGTAAAGGGCACTCCCACCCCAGGTTGCTTGTAAACTCTTCCATCAAAGTACTGTCTTCCCAGGCAAAGTGGGATTAAGTTGAGGATAAAATTTTAAATAGCAGGGATTGCATTAGGAATACTGAACAGTCTGATGCTGGAATGCTGTAGCAGTAGAACATTTGACTGGAAACAGCATTGATGAAGGTCATGGTTATAAAAACTGAAAAGGGATAATAAGAATTTCTTTGGGTCTTGGGAAATACTGTGTAGGGTTTATATATGTAGGAGGAGAGCCCTGAACTGATGGGGTACAGAAGAACTTCTGTCTGTGTTTTGGACTGGTTTTGGGCATATCTTTTGGGGATTTTTAATTGTGGATCACTTTAAAAATTGTTTAGAAATATACAGTGTCATGTGTCACATGTGTGAACTTTTCTTACTTTTGAGTAATTTTGGCACATACAAGAAGTATCACTTCTCTTATTTTGCAGCCAAAGTGATCATCCATCAGACACTCAGCGTTCTGGAAGATATTGTAGAAAGTATCTCTGGAGAATCCACCAAGTCCCGCCAGATCTGTTATCAGTCGCTGCAAGAATCCGTGCAGGTCTCACTAGCCCTCTTCCCAGCTTTCATTCATCAGTCAGGTATAACCACAGGCCAGGTTTCATGCTGTGAGTAGCTCTCTGACCCCCTGATCACACCCAGAACAGCAGCTCAGAGTCATGGTGGTGTTTTTGTGAAGTGTGTGAACTTGCTGTGCTTGGGTGTGCTGTGAGGCTATGCTGGGTGGGGTGGGCTGGGCTGAGCAACAACAGGAAAGGGAGATCTCTGTCAGCAGGAAGGATTGTCACACACTTCCAGAAGGCGAAGATGATCTTGAGCACAAAAATAAACTTTAAAGTGCCCTGTCTGGCTGTGTTTGCCATTTACATTCTCTGCAGAAACTTGAAGACAAAAAGCAATAGATCTCATCAGATTAGGGCAAACAATGTGCGGTTTGGGGATTGTTCCCCTGAAATGGAACCAGGACTGTCACTTGGGAACCTTCTGGCCAACAGTTTACATTTTGTGTCACATCAGGATGCTTGTCTCATGTTGAGCAAAGTGTTCTAGGAAATCTTTAGGAGGTAGGTGGGATTTTCTCAGTGAAGCAGCTGCGGAGCAGGCAATGCAGAAAGGATCCAAGGCAGGCAAGCTGATGCTTGACTCTGGTGAGCTGTTGCCTTCAGAACAGGCTGGTAACCTCATCAATGGCTATGTATTGGCTGTCAGAGGCTGTATTATGAATGAGGAGTTGAGCAGCTCCAGCTTGCCATGGTTATTCTGTCTTGAGACTGATGAAGAGTACACTGGGTGCTGATCAGCTCACTGCATAACCATGTGCACAAAGATGACTTCTGAAGCTGAAGGGCCTTTTCAGTTCCTGCCAAAAAGAGGAGCTAGATTCTGTCTCGTCTACTCCGAGCTGTGTGGATGTTCTGGATTTCGTGGTGTTTCCTGTTAACCCTGTACAGCCAGTGAGCAACCGGAGACAGGCCCAGAGCATCTCCTGAGCTCTCTCCAAGCAGTCTGTGCAGGCAAATCACACCAAGGACCTTGCTGGCAGTGTTGTGTTTGTTCTGAGGTGCTTCGTGCCACCTATACTTGTCATCCCTGGCAGGTTTTGGAAGTGGATGAACAATTTCTAAGCCCTGTAGTTCTGTTGGCTTCAGATCCTAAGACAATTCCCAAGAGTAAATGAGGTTCCCTGAACAGGAGAAGCAGACTTAAGACATACATAAAAGACTTAAATATAGATGACTGATTGATGCACTCAAACATTCCCTTAACATGCTCTTTTTGCTTTCCTGTTCTTAGATGTGACAGATGAGATGCTGAGCTTCTTCCTCACCCTTTTCCAAGGCCTGAGGGTGCAGATGGGAGTGCCTTTCACTGAGCAGATCATACAGACCTTCCTGAACATGTTCACCAGGTATTGTCCAACACTGGTCACTTCTTTCTTACCTCTCAGGATGATTTATCTTCATAAGCTGCTCACACAAATTCCTTGTCCCTAAAGAGTGTGCTGTTTCCAACCTATGTGTCGAGACTTTTTTCATGTCCCAGGACTAAATATGAGGAAAACACTTCAAGTCTGAATGACCCAGCACATGCACATCAGTCAATTGCCATTGTACAATTCCAGCTCTCCCATGGACTTTGTGGCAGAGTGGAGTGTTGAACTGAACTCTTACATTCCCCGTTAGCTCCTGCCCAAGATCTGAGGGTGTCCCATCACTTGAACTTTTATTGGGGAGGGGATTTATTGATCCTCAGTCATAACCTACCTCCTTTCTTTGGCTTAATATACTTGGCCTGTATTAATTGAGCAGATTCAGAGGCATTGCCTGTTTTCAAGTAAATCAGGTGAGCACACAGATCTCGGCAAAGGCACCTAATGACTGTTTTTGTCCCAGGGAGCAGCTGGCAGAGAGCATCCTCCATGAGGGCAGCACTGGCTGCCGGGTGGTGGAGAAGTTCCTGAAGATACTACAAGTGGTGGTGCAAGAGCCAGGCCAAGTGTTCAAGCCCTTTCTGCCAAGTGTCATCTCATTGTGCATGGAGCAGGTGTATCCCATCATTGCAGAGGTAGGGCTGCCTCATGGGAGAGGGAAGGGAAATGGGAAGGGAAGGCATTGCTGAGGAGTGCGAACAATGCAGCTTTGGCTTTCCAAGAGCTGTAAATGTCAGTGCCCATGGAGGGCAACTGGGTGAGTAGTCAGTGGGAACTAGGAGCTGCGTGGGTGAAGGATTTTGTCAGGAATTGACAAGAAAGGCTAAAATTACAGAGGTGGTCAAAGCAGGAGGTAAAACTCAAAACTCAGTGATCTTAGCATGTGTTCTTAGCGTGATCCTACAGCTGCTGAGTTTGGTGCTTCCTTAGGAGAAATGCTTTGGTGCTCCAGTGCCTTGGCTGCCAAGCACTTCTCTGCGTGTGGATCCTCTGGCAGTGGGATCCAGGGGATGACTGGGATTCCGGCACAGGAGCCTGCTTTGAATTCAGTTGCCCTCTTCTCCCAGCGCTCATCTCCTGATGTGAAAGCAGAGCTGTTTGAGCTGCTGTTCCGGGTCCTGCACCACAATTGGCGTTACTTCTTCAAATCCAGTGTGCTAGCCAGTGTCCAGAGGGGAGCGGCAGAGGAGCAGATGGAAAACGAAGCCCAGTTCAGTGCCATCATGCAGGTAACTCACCTATTCCCACCATTAGCCAGAACTCTTCCTGCGGTGGAGCACACGGTACTTGTGGCAGTGCATTAATCATGGAATCCTTTAGGTTGGAAAAATGCTCTGAGATCAAGTCCAGCCATTCTCCTAGCACTGCCAAGGCCACCACTAGCCCATGTCCCCAACTGTCACATCTACATGACTTTTAAATCCTGTCAGGGATGGGGACTCCACCACTGCCCTAGGCAGCTGGGCCAGGGCTGGACATCCTTTTTGTGAAGAAATTTTCCCCAATATCCAACCTAAACCTCCCCTGGCACAACTTGAGGCTGTTTCCCCTTGCCCTGTCCCTTGTTCCCTGGGAGCAGAGCCTGACCCCCACCTGGCGCCCCCCTCCTGTCATGAAGTTGTAGACCTGTAGCCATGTAACTCTTCCAAACTCACCTGGATGTCTCATATTGGGAGATACTCATATAATAATCTCAGTATTAACTTCAGTCTGGTCGACAATATTGAACAACTTGTTTTACTACTCAGCTCATGTTGGTTTGATACAAAACTCTTATTTAATGTTCTGTAAGTGTTCTCCACACAGCCAGTGGTTTGTGTGAAGGATATTAATACTTTGTGTGATGGTTTCCACCTAAGATCTGAGGGCAGAACAGGCTCAATCTCAAAGGGACTTGGGCCATTTTTTCTATGTGACAATGAATGGCTGGTTTAGTGGAATAAACTCTACTGTTGTGATGCTTTGAAGAGGCACTGTTAAAATTCTGCTGCCTGTCTCTGTACAGAGCTGACCTCATCTGCCTACATCAGCTGTAGGGTGGTTTGGAGGTGTTTAGAGTGTAAAAGATGTTTTATTACAGATTGTGCAGCCCTGCCAGTCCAGGGTCCAGCAAATTTTGTTTCTGGGCTCTTTACAGCTTCAGTCATGCCCAGCTTAGTCTCCCAGCTTACATCTCTAAATTTTTTTTTTTTTGTTGCGGGCAATGACATCTACCAATCACCTTGGTCTTTTAACTGGGATTGAGGACCCAACCTGTGTGTGTGTCCTGGTTTATTCACCTTTGGTAGCATCCCTGTGAAACAGCCCCCTTCTTCAGGAGTAGCCTGCCCACCAAGGGACCTGGGCTCAGCATCCCTGTCCCTCTCAGTGCCAGCTTGGCCTGCCTATTCCCCATGGACCTGTCTTAGCACCTGCTCTGCAGGGATATGACCATGTTCCCACTGAAATGTCTTCATTCCCATCGATCTAGCAGGAGCCCAGTTGGCTTGAACGACTGCCTGTGTTATTTTGCTGCACTGAGGGGTTTGTTCTGGTGTCAGGATGAAAATGATGTTGTTCTGCCTGGCGGGTCTGATGTTTGTTGTAATATCAGTCCCCTTCCTTCAACTCTACTTTATTCCCAGGCCTTTGGCCAGTCCTTCCTGCAGCCTGACATTCACCTGTTCAAGCAGAACCTCTTCTACTTGGAAACACTGAACACAAAGCAGAAGCTGTACCACAAGGTGGGTTCCACCTGACCTCTGCTCTCTGTGTCTGGAAATAGGTGGGTGTTGTTCTGGGGCTTGTTTTAAACTACTCAGAAACTGCAGGTCAGGATTTGATGGCTTTTATGCCACAGCCTTTGGGTGGTTGCCATGCTCCAGATGGTCAGAGTAGTGGTACCACCTCCCTGATCCCCTGCCAGGAGCATAGGAGGGATCCCAGCTCCAGTCAAAGCAAAGCCTTGATGTGTTTCCTCCTGTGACAGTGAGAGAAAACAGAGAACACATGTGACAGTGTGGGGTCGTAGGAACTGGGATCATCAGTGGGATAGTGGACAAGTCCCTCCAACTGTCCCATCTGGGACAGGGTATCCCAACACCCACAGGTCACTGCCACGTGGGTGTCTCCATCACTGCCAGGCAGAACCATCCTCCAGCCTCCCTAATCCAGCCCTGTTAGCTGCTGTCATGAGGGATTACAGCTGGAATTCAGCAAATCTGGTTAGCCTGTGAAAGTAGAGATTTCAGTGTTGCATCTGTGGTCACAGCTAAAGGACAGCCCTTCATGTTCACAAGTGCCTGGCCAGATTCCCTGGCTCTGGGGCACACTGTGCAGGAATACACCTGGTTGGAACTGGAACAGGACCTGATGCTGGTGGCTTTGAAAGTGCTTAAAACTTGGGTCAGAGCGTAGAACAGTAGAATGGTTTGAGTTGGAAGGGACCTTAAAGACCATCGAGTTCCACCTTCTGCCATGGGTAGGGACACCTTCCACCAGCCCAGGTTTCTCCAAGCCCCGTCCAACCTGGCCTTGGACACTTCCAGGGATGGGGCAGCCACAGCTTCTCTGGGCAACCTGTGCCAGGGCCTACCCTCTGGCAGTGGGAAGCCATTCCCCCTTGTCCTGTCCCTCCATCCCTTGTCCCAAGTCCCTCTCCAGCTCTCCTGAAGCCCCTTTAGGCACTGGAAGGGGCTTTCAGGCCTCAAAGCATGCGGCAAAGTGTGGCCAAATTAAATGTTGCCTTTAAAGCTGATATTAATTTGCCATATTTTAGCAATTTTTGATCTGGCTTGGCTTGGACAGTAACCTCAGTGCTCACAGGAGTTTGCAAACCCCACAGGTGCAGCTGTGCCTGGTCTGTCCATGCTGGGTTTGTCCTTCTGGCTGTTCTGGTCCCTCCTGTGGGAGCAGTGAAGTCTCCTAACTGTGTGCCTCTCTCCCTGTGCAGAAGATCTTCCGGACAACGATGCTGTTCCAGTTTGTGAATGTGCTGCTCCAGGTGCTGGTGCACAAGTCCCATGACCTGCTGCAGGAGGAGATCGGCATTGCCACCTACAACATGGCCTCGGTGGACTTTGATGGCTTCTACTCTGCCTTCCTGCCCGAGTTCCTGGCCAGCTGTGATGGGGTGGACTCCAATCAGAAGAATGTGCTGGGAAGGAATTTCAAAATGGACAGGGTAAGAAGGGGAACACTGGTATTTCCAGGATGCATAGTTTTTCCCCCAGAACACGCTGGCAGGCAGCCAGGAGTATCTCCAGGCAGTTTTTCCAGGCAGTACCTTTGGTTCCAAATGTTTCCACACTCAGCAATCCCCAGCCAAGGATTTCTCGCTGTAGGTAGCAGAACTTCCATGTCATCTCAGACTGCTGTATGCTGTGGGAGTTAGAGAATATGATTCCTGGAGGAAGTTTTCATAGGAGTAGACTGATGTCTTCCAGAATGGATCACTCAGATTCTTGCCAAAATCTTGCTTCAGCTACTGGCCAGATGTTTGAGGGTTACCGTAGGGACAACAGCAGAGTAGCTGCAATGGCTCACAATTCCTTGAAACCCCTTGTGTGTGGGAATCAAATGGGGGGTCTGTAACCTCCCTTTGGAATACCATGGCAGACCAGCAGGTTGTGGCTTTCATCTGCTGAGGCTTGTCCGTGGAGTGATTCCAGTCCTGAAGGAGATAATGGGGATTTAAGACCAAGAGTAGGAAAGGAGCCCTGGGAGAACAACTGGGCTCTAGAAGGCAATTACTCTTCAGGAAAATCAGCCCTTGGTAGGGGGTATGTGGTACCCAGGACCCTTGGCAGAAAGGCAGTGAGGAATTACTGCTAGAAGAGCTGGGGATGTTCACCTGGAGAGGGCTCCAGGGAGACCTGAGAGCCCCTTGCAGTGCCTAAAAGGGCTCCAAGAAAGCTGGAGAGGGACAAGGGCCTGGAGGGACAGGACAAGGGGGAATGACTTCCCATTGCCAGAGGGCAGGGTTAGATGGGATATTGGGAAAGAATCCTTCCCTGTGAGGGTGGAGAGGCCCTAGCACGGGTTGCCCAGAGAAGCTGTGGTTGCCCCATCCCTGAAAGTCTCCACTGGTCTAGTGGAAAGTGTCTTTGCCCATGGCAGAGGGTGGAATGAGATGGGCTTTAAGGTCCCTTCTAACCCAAATCAGTTTGTGGTTCTGACCACAGACCTGTTGAGCCTGTGTGCCTGCTGAGAAGTCAGTGCTGGGAACAAAGCCTGGATCCCTGCAGTCAGTTCTGCATGGAGCAGCTCTGGAGATATCTCTGCTCCCTGTACATGGGCTGCAGAAATTGGAGTTCCCTGGGCTCAGACTCCAGAGGAATGGATGTGTGAACACACACCTGGGTGCTTGGTCCTCCCAGGCCCTTTCTGTTTTCCCTGTTCATGTTACTCTGCTGTACCAGGTGCTGTTTGATCTCTTCCAGGACCTGCCCTCATTCACGCAGAATGTGCACAGGCTGGTGAACGACCTGCGCTACTACAGGCTCTGCAATGACAGTTTGCCCCCTGGAACTGTGAAGTTATAGTTGCTGCACTGGACTCCTCTTCCACCACTGTAGGGAATGGATCCATGTTTCAGTTTGCCACCACCCCCTCTCCTCCCAGAATTTGTCAGTGCTGCAGGATATGGAGTCCTGCCCATGGCCACATCCCGGATTCACACATCACGCTTCCTTTTAGTTCTCCTTTCCCAACCCAATCACCCACAGCTGGAGTCAGCAGGATGTGTCTTAACGCCCGCCTGTAGGGCATCCCAACTATTGGAAAACCCTCTCCCTGGGCTTTCCTTCTGCTATAACGTAGCACTTTGTTACATCCGGAGATTTCTGTGGAGTTGTCTTGAGAGATCATGTCTGTATCAAACACGAGGCAGAAGCGCCAAAGACTAAGTTCAGACATTCATACCTTCGTGTCATTCCACCTCCCTGCCCTGCCCAGCTCTCAGAGGAGGAGTCTCCTGATGTTGGGACTGGTTTGGCACTTCTGTCACTCTCTTTGTTTTTAAATTGCCTTGAAAACCTCCCCGATGTTTGCGGGGATTAGAGACTTTTTTTGGTTTTTTTAAACGTTTTCTCATCATTCCATTGTGATACTAAACCGACATGCTTAATGGAAATAAAGTGCTTACTTTGTTGTTTTAAATACTTGGGACTGGGTTAGTTTCCCTCTAGGCCATTCTGAAAATGAACATGCTTTGTGATGTAGGCAGTGATCCATAGCCTTTCCTAGGATCAGAAGCAAAAAGCAGCATCCTTTCCAAGCTTCCAACAACTCCATCAGCTCCTGAAAGGTGCAGATTAATGGTAGTTTCTTCCTCCTCTCTCCTTCATCACAGAATTCCAGAATGATTTGTGTTGGAGGGGTCCTTAAAGACAATCTCATTCCAAGCCCCAGTCCACACAGTGCTTGTGTTCCCTGGTGTTTTCTGACACTCTTTGGGGCGATGCATTCGTTTTCTCCAGCAGACTCTTGTCTGAATCAATCATGAAGGACCTGCAGGAGGAAAACTCCTCAGGTACCCAGTGATCACAGGAGACCAGAGCTGAACATTAGCAACTGGCCAGTGATCCTGTAGTGTCATCTGAGTGTACAGATAAAATCCCACTCCCCAGACAGGCAGAACCAGGTTTTGTGGGGTTTTTGGGTCCCTGATCGCACAGCTGGGAAGGATTTCTTTTCCCTGCAGTCTAGTCAGGTAGCAGTATTCCATCAGTATTAATTTTTAAATTTAATAAATGAAATTGGAGATGGACTTTTCACAAGGGCCTGTAGTGACAGGACAAATGGGAATGGCCTTAAGCTAGAGGAGAGCAGAGTTAGATGGGATATTTGGAAGAAATCCTTTCCTGTGAGAGTGGGGAGGCCCTGGCACAGGCTGCCCAGAGAAGCTGTGGCTGCCCCCTCCCTGGAAGTGTCCAAGGCCAGGCTGAACGGGGCTCGGAGCAACCTGGGCTAGTGGAAGGTGTCCCTGCCCATGTGGTTAATGGGCAGCTGCAGTTGGGGCTACATAGTGGGAACAGCACCGGTCCCTGGGAAAAGAGCAGACCTGGTGAAAGTGAATCACATTTGGAGATGTGGATGTGAGATGGCTGCTCCTAGAGAGCTGTGAGGTCCTGAGGGTGAGTTGGAATGTAGCACCACTTACCCCGTGGTGCCTCTAGTTAGTTTCTCTGAAAAACACCCTTCCCTGTATGTGTTTGTCTTTGAGAGATAATGAAGCCCAAAAAGGCCTAATAAAACTGTTTAGAGACAGAGTTTTAAGCCTTTAAACAGCAAAAGTATTTATTGCAACGTTGGGGAACCCCCAGCTCGCGCTGAACAAAGAGTTCCGAGTTGTTAGTACAAACCCAGGTAATTTATACAATTTTCAGGAGAGGTTACAACATCTTCACATACATATTCATATGATTGCAACATGCAGTTATAATATTCACAGGCGGATTTGGGGTGGAGTCTGGGCAGAGTCATCTTTTGGGGAGATGTTTCGGGATCTTCTGAGGGTCTCTGGAAGAAGTAAGAAGTCTTCCTCAGGCCTGAACTTTTTACCCTTCTTGATTTTGCTGACTCCACGGGGGTGTTTCCAGACAATTTTGGACTGAAGCTCTTACTTTCGCCTCTTATCTACTACTTTTGTAATTTATGTTCTTTTTGGTACTTTCTGTGTTTTTCCTATCTGCTAGTTCTTTACTTTCTGTTCTTTTTGTTGCTGTGTGTGCATTCTTTTCGGTTAAGAGCAAGATCTTCATTCTGAGTTAACTTAAACAGGAGTTAACCTTTTTGGGGCCTTGCTCTGTTTCAATAACAGATGCTGTTTGGATGACCTGTGCACAGAGCCCCGCATCCAGGCTGTGAACCAGTTGGATGTTTGGGCTCTACCCTGCCATGAGCAGGTGAAGCAGCATGCAGCTTGCCCCGGATGTGCCTCACCTGGTACAGCCCATGCAGGTGAGGGCTGAGCTGTGGGTGAAGGAGAAGGGTGAGAAGGTGGGTGATGATCTGAGCACTGAGCTCCAGGACAGCCACACCTGCCTCAGAGCCCTTGGAGGAATTGAGTGCCACTGTCTCCACGTGAAACTTGAAGTCCTTGTTTTCCTCCTGCTAATTAGGTGTATGAAAAAGTGGTGCAGAGTATGAGCCTGTCCCTCCTCCTGAGCTGCTCCTGGTCACTCACAGCAGCTCTACCCTGTTCCAAGCTGCTGTGGGGTTTTCCACCGGTTCTCCAAGTGCCACCTCCTCCACCAGTTCTCTTGTTGTGGCTCCCTTCGGAGCTGGGCTGAGAGGATTACATCCTGTCATGGCTCTTTAGGCTGGTGCTGCTTCTGCTTGCAAAACATTGTGTTGACAGAGGGTGAAAATACAAGTTTTTCTCTTGGTGATGGCAGCAGGTGGCCAAAGCCCAGGCTCCAACCTGCCACCCCTTGTCCTAAAACTTCTTTCCCTTCTCCCCTGTCCCATCACATCTGGCCCTGCAGATCCTGGAGAGGGGCCTTTCCTGACCCTCAGCCCCATTTGGATGCAAAATGTCTCTTTTCCACAGGCTGTTGATCAGTCCATTTGCCCATGAGGAAGCCGCATGGGGTGCTTTTTGCCACCGTGCTGAGCACAGCAAGTCCCCAGAGCCCATGTCCCCTCCTGGGTTCTGGCAGGGGCTCTGCCCACCCCCTTCAGCTTGGGGAGACAGGGACGAAACACAGAGGTGAGAGTTAAGCCCACCCCTTGCAGCTTGTTAGTTGCTGTGTGTGTATCCAGGTGGCTCTTTGGTCCTTCAAATTATTGTGGATTTAGGAAGCAGGCTTGAAGCAAAATGGGTTTTCCATGAACTTTTCAAGCTGCTCTTCCATGATGTGTCTCTGGAGCTTGGGAGGCATGAAAAGCTCAATAAAAAGTGATTTCCCAGCATGGGGGCTGGAATGGGGCTTGGAGAACTGAAACCAGGGTCTTCCACCCCTTTCCCAGCACCCACTACATGTCCAGGGCAGCCCTGTGTCCCACAGAGTGGGAACACAGGCCTGGGTGTCCCCCACTGTGGCTCTTCCACAGGGCTGAGGGATTCCTTGTGCCCCAGCTTAGGCTGGCGGGGGCTAGCACGGGCCCTCCTTGCCTGGACATCGGGGGCAAAGCACGAGGCAGGTCTGGTTCTTGACAGGGTCTGGATCCTCCCGAGGTGGGTTTACGGTCTGCTCCCACCGTGGCAGGGCTTGACATTCCAAACCGGGATGCCCTGGGTTGGGGAGATGCCCTATGCCAGGATGCTCCGTCCCCGAATACCCTGTGCAGGCGAGGCGGCCGCCCGCCCCCGGCGGCTGCTTTAAAGGGTGGGACGGGAGCCTAATCCGTCCCCGCTCGGCCGGGCCCGTAAAGCCCCAGAGGGCCGGCCCAGCCCGCCATGGGCTTCTTGGGGTACGGCCCGCGGGGCGGCCGGGCCTGAGCCGCCCCCGGGCCCCGCTGCTGCGGCTCCGGGGAGACACGGCCCCGTCCCTGTCCCCATCCTCATTCTGCCCTGGGCATCCGGCTTCTGTCCGTATCCTGCCTCTGGGGACCCGGCCCCCACCCTTCCCCTGCCCCAGAGAACCTGTCCTAATCCCTGCATTGCCTTCAGCCCCTTCCTTGTTCAGCCCCCGGCGACCCTGTCCCCGTACCCATCCCCCTCCTCTTCCCAGTCTGTCCTGCCCCTCGGGGTCCCTGTCCCCCTCATGCCCCCACAGTACCATTCCCTCCCGGTGTCCTCGGTCCCTCCATCCTGTCCGGGTGGCAACTCACGGGATCCTTCACTCCTCTGTCATATGAGTCGGTGCCCGGGTCTCCTGCCCTGTCCCCTTGTGCAGGTGCGGGGCAGAGGCTGGAGCTGGCTGCTCCCTGAGGGTTCTGAGGGCTGTGATAGGGGGACCCCTGTGCTGTCCTGGGGGACGGGGCAGGATCCTGGCAAAGCAGGATGTCCAGCAATGTCCATCGAAGGGGGTGAACTTATGGGGTGGCTTATCCCACGCTACCGCCACCAGCATCGAGGCTACCCAGCCCTGCAGCCCAGGATGGAAACACAAATGCTGGGACTGATGGCTGGGCGCCTTCTCTCTCTCTCTCCCTTCCCTCCTGTCCCCCTGTGTTCCTTCAGTGGACAGGATGCACTGTCCTTTGGAAGACTTCTGTCCCCTCCTGCAGCGCAGCTGTGGCAGGGCCTGCCATGGAGTCAGACCTTGCTGTCCCATAGAGCTGCGGGTGTTGGCAGTACCAGACCTTGCCCTCCCACGGTGCCATGGGTGGCTGTGACATGAGCTCTGCTGTGCCATGGGTGACAGTCCCTGCCATCCCACCGTGCTCGATTTTGCTCTCCACGAGTGGAGGGCTGTGACCAGGGACCCTCTGGGCAGGGGGAAGGACCCGGGGCCTGGCAGGAGACAGGGGTGGCACCCGCAGCCCCAGCCCCAGGACGCGGCAGTGTAGAGCCATCAGTCAAAAAGAGACAGCCCTGGGCCAAAGGGTGTTTCCTGCCCATGGACACATCCCCAACACCCATCAGGGCTTTGTGGCACGTTTCTTAGGACCCTGCTGGTACCCCGGCCTCAGAGGCACAACTTGGCCAGAGGACACACCCTGGGATGGGCTGGAGACAGGGATGGAGACATGTTCCCACCGACAGCTGCTGGAACGGTGCATGTCCCATGCTGCCGCAGGGGCGTCTTGGGGTCCTGCTGCCACAACCTCTGTTGGTGTCCCGTGCCTGGTGGGGACCTGTGTCCTGTGTGGTGATGCTGCCCCTCGGTCCCTGCGCAGCCCCGCCAGAGCTGCAGGAGAAGACTCTGGTTCTGGTCAAGCCGGATGCTGTGCAGTGGTGGCTCGTGAGGAGCATCATCCACCACTTCGAGTGCCACGGCTTCAAACTGGTGGCTATGAAGCTGCTCCAGGTACCCGTTCCTGCAGGGAATGTCACTCCATGGCCGGCTGGGGGATGCCAGAGGAGCTGTGTCCCCACTGTCACCCCCCACTGTCGTCAGGTGGACCAGGGGCTTGTGGACCAGGAGCTGCGGCACAAGCCCTTCTACCCTGCATTCGTCACCTACACGACTTCAGGGCCAGTGGTGGCCATGGTGAGGGGCTGCACCAGTGGGCTTGGGGGTTCCGTGGGGCTCAGGGGGCTCAGCTGTCCCTGTCCCGCAGGTGTGGGAGGGTTACAACATGGTCAGGTGTACGCGGGCCATGGTTGGGGACACAGACTCTGGGGGGACCATCTGGGGTGATCTCAGCATGCACATCAGCAGGTAGGGGCAGGGAGATGGTGGTGGGACCCCATGGCTGTGGCACTGTCCCCATCTCTGTCACCTCACAGGAACATGGTCCACGCCAGTGATTCCGTGGAGCTCAGAGGGAGATTGGCTTCTGGTTCCAGCAGGACAAGCTAGTGGACTGGGAGAGCAGAGACCAGGCCCACACCTACAGGGCCTAGGGATGAACCCCCAGCGTGGGCCCCCC
>VWZF01005265.1:261174-287201 GCA_013396755.1 Sclerurus mexicanus | reverse complement strand
GCTGCCCCGGGCTCGGCATCGCCCAGCAGGGGCCACCGCGCCGGCTGCCCGCTGGTCCCGCTCCTGGTGGCGATGGTGGCTCCTGTCCGTGACTCCTGTCCTCAGAGAAACCTTTAATGTCCGCAAGGGCATCGTCCGCACCGCCGGCCTCGCAGTCTGCCCAGGTGAAGGGCACACGTGGGCCCGAATGGGTCCCTCCGTGCCTCCTGCATCCAGGGGAAACTGGAGCTCCTGTTTTCCGGGTCCCAATCCGCTGGGAGCAGCACCCCGGCAGTGGCGTCGGGAGCTGCATCCCCGGTCTTTGTTCTCCATCACTAACGCGTTCGGGTTTGTCCGGGCAGCGCGGAGATCCCGGGATCTGAGGCTGCCAAGAGTCCTTTGCTGGCACTGCACTGACCGTGGATCACCTCCGTAATACCTTATGGGTGGCGTCCCTGCTCACGGCAGAGCGTTGGAATTAGATGATCTTTAAAGTCCCTTTCAACCCAAACCATTCCATGACTCTATGTTACCTCACTTATCCCAGCTTTGGCGACCTACGTGTGTATTTTTTTCCCCTCTTTCTGCTGCTTTGTACCCAGGTGAGCTTGTGTTTCCCTGCAGCAGATGAATTGCAATGTAATTTTGAAGCTTCCTGGTATGACCCAAAATGGAGCGAGCTCTGGCAGCACATCAGGGGATGGAGATGGATCTGTTGGTGTTTTATACGTTGGTCTGTGCTGGCATTGCTACCGGGAAAAAGGGATTTATTTTTTCAAGGCGTGCAGGCATTGCTGTGAAGTTTCTCTGTGCCTGCCCAGGTCAGCTCTCATCCTCCAGCCATAGCTGTTGCGTGTGTATTTAAGTGCCATGACAAAGCAAATCATGTGTGAAGGAGGGTTTTGCTGGAGAAGGGCGTTTTATCTCTGTCCTCATGCTAAAAACAGTTCTTAAAGATAAAGAAGAGGTATTTATTTCAGGAAATAGCCCTGTAAAGTGGAGATCAGCAGCTTCTTTGTTGGTGAGGGCACTGTGTGTGCAAAGGGTCTCGCTGGCACACTCATGGCATGATTACAGGTACATCTGGGGGAGTCACAGCAAGACCTCGGCTGCTCCTGCCTCTGCCAGGTGAGAGAGGCTTTGTGCTGGCCAAAGCACCGTTCTGCTGTGTCTGGGCACTCTGTGCCACCGCTGTGCCCACTGCTCTTCCAGCAGAGGAAGCAGAAGCAGACAGTCCATGCTCATCACTCTGTGGAGGCTCCTGGACTCTGCAGCGGACATTGGCACCTTCCCAGGGGACTCTTGGCCTCTGTGTACTTCTGTGCTTGTTGTGGAGAGCCCAAGGACGTGGGGAATGAGGACAGGAGACAGTGTGTGTGTGGCAGGGAACATGGCAGGTGGCTCTGGTGTTGTCGGTGCCAATGGCACGTGTGGCTCAGCACCTGGTGGGAATTGTGCCAGAGCTCCAAAGGGGCCACAGTGAGCCTGTAAAACGTTCTGAGATCAAGGCCTGAGGAGTGACTGCGAGGTGTTAAGGTCATTCCTAAACTAAGCAGGATGTGCAGGGAGGTTTTTTTGCCACTGGGAGCTCTGTCTGTACAGACCCAGCTGGAAAGGGCTGTCTGCAGGCACCTGGCCTTGGCTATCCCTTTGAACTTGCTTGTTCCTTCCCACTGAGCACAACTACTGACAATGCTGAAATATATTATGCTTTTTAAACACATTTCTCTTCAGCAAGAGACTGGCACAGCCAGCTCTTGGTGTGCAGAACAACTGAGTCTCAGCACAGCAAGTGCTGAGCACCTTGGGGAGATGGATGTGGCAACAGCTGAGCCAACAGGTACTGGGTGTCCCAGGGGGCCTTTGCAAAGGCTTGGCAAAACAGGAAAAGTGATGTTTGTAGTGAACTGTGTGTGCAAGAAGACATGGTGTGAGTCTGCAGCTTAGAAAAGCACAAGGAGACACTGAGGGAGGAGGAGGAGTTGGTGATGGGGCCTGTAAGCTCCCAGCAGATGGTGGAATACTCTGAGTCAGAAGTGACCCACAAGGATCATCCAGTCCAAATCTTAGCCCTGCACAGACACCCCAGCAATCCCACCCTGTCCCTCAGAGCATTGTCCAAATGCTCCTTGAGCTCTGGCAGACTTGGGGCTGTGCCCACTGCCCTGGGGAGCCTGTTCAGTGCCTGATCACCCTCTTGGGGAAAGAACCTTTCCCTGATATCCAACCTGAACTTGCCCTGATGTGCAGAGTAATAGAGGAAGGAGTTCTGGGAAGATTTCTTGGCCTATTTTGTTTGAAGCAGCTGTAACTTGGGCCCAAAAGGAGTCTTTTGGAAAACGGAGATCCAGCTCAAGTGAAAGGTATAGGGAAGGAACATCACCAGTGGGTAAAGTGGCGTTAAGGTCACTAAAGGGGATCTTAAAGGTGTAAATAAATGTTGTGCTACAACTGGAACTGGGATGCCAGGGTTTGATGGCTGGATGTCTGATCACAGAAGTATCCCTAGGGATCAGCAGGGAGTTAATGAGAAGCAAATTCCAGTCCTCTTGCTGTTCCTCTTCTAAAAAGAGAAGAGGTTGTACCTGCTTCCTTTTCTTCTTCCCTCCTTCCTCCTGGGTGCTGCCCAAAGGGTGGGTTCATGGCATGGTGGTGGTGGAAACGATTAAATTGAAGCACAAGTAATCATCACATCCAGCTGATTTCTGAGGGCTGGAGAGGGCTGAAGAGTTAAGGAGAGCATATATGTGTATGTAACTACATGGGTGAGGAGCCAGAGAGCAGCACGTGTCGTCTTTACTGCTTAGTAAAACACCAGAGGCCTTCATGGGCTACTGAGCCCAGCACTGTCAAGTTGTTTGGCTGGAACAATCATTAGCTGAATGTCAAAGGGAAGGGACCAGCTGTATTTATTACATATACGAAGGGACCATCGTATTTATTCCATAAACATGATGTGATTGTGGATTTCTGTTCAGATGTTGGGGTTTTTTTCTTTCCACGGGGAGAAAAACTGGGATTGGGTTGGTTTTTTGCTTAAGTAGCTTGGATTGTTGAGATCCATGGTTGTGGTCTTGGCAGGGAGGTGCTGAGTTGGGATAGAAGAGATCAAGGCATGGGAATCTAAAGGCAGTTTGTTTTTCTCTGAAGTGATAGCAGTTGTTAGGGCTTGAAGCTGTTGCCAGTACCTTCATCTTTGAAGGTGTGTGGAGAGGATGGTGCTGGAGTTGACACCTGAGGTAGGAAAACCCCATGATGGTCCTCCACAACCTCTAATGGGAGGATGTTTGTCAAACACGGAATATTTTCTCTCTTGAAAAGCTCACATGGACCCATGATATGCTCTGTGGACTTGCAAACAAGATCCGGGATAGAAAGATCTTGAAGAAAACTTGACTTTTCTTGAGGACAACTTGATTTTTCATGCAAGACCCCTGGACCACTCGCTAACAACATGTTTGTGAGGCAGCTTCTAACGCTGTATTTTTATTGTCTTTCTCTTCCCTTTATCACTGCACTTCCCAGGGATCTGATGTTCCCTGGAGCTCCCTGTACCTGGGTGGTACAGAAGCATGGAATAAGGTTGGATCAAACAGTGAGTAGGGAGGTGGATGCACACTTGACCTATCTTTTATATGACCTTATAAAGCAGGAAGGATTGTGTCTTGCAGTTCTGTGGGTTACACAGAATTTCAGGCCATTGTGCAATCATTTTTATTTTCAATTTTTATTTTAAAATTAAATTTTATGTGCCTTGCCTGCTGTACCGTTGCATTGTATCTGTGTGATCAAGGTGAGGGATCCCAAGGTTTTTCTTACTGGATTTTTCACTACCTAGAAATGCAGGGTCAGAGAAGAATGGATTGTTTGTAAGGCTGAGGAGAAGCATCCTGCTGGCACCTTGGGTTGTTTTTCCTTTTTGTTTTGATCTAAAAGACAACTGGGGGAGGAAGAGCCTCTTGCACCACATGATATTGCTGCCTCGGCTCAGTTAAGAGAAGTTCCAGAGTTTGTGTAACCCACTTCCAAAGGCTTCAAGCTCAGTGGCAGCTCTGCCCTCTGTGCTCTCAGAGATCTTCAGCCTTTTTTTTTCCTCTTGATCAGTTCAAGCTTCGTTTCAATGTGATTTGTTTTGCTTCCTTTAACACTTACATCCCCCAAGTACCTGTCCTACCGCCAGCCTTTCTCAGTCCTGTGTCAGTTAATCCTCAGCTGAGCTCTCCATATTCAGCTTTTAACTTTTCCTCTGAAGGTTTTTAGCAGGTTTCTTGTACTTTTCTGACCTCCCACCACCTTCTCAGCTTTTGGAAGGAGGTATCCAGCCTGGCACCATCTTAAGGGTGGCAGGGATTGCCCCAAAGAGCAGCTGCAGAGACTCCTGGAGTTGATTTTATTTTTAAATAGATCAATTTAAAGATCTGGCAATTCCTTTCTGCAGTGAAGTCTGGATAGTGTCAAACTGCAGCTTTTTAGTGGCAACCCCTCCATGGTAAATCTAGGCTTGCTTTTCCTGTTCCCCTCTGATGGATCCCTTGGGAAGTGTGTACAGATCTTGGATCAAATGCTTCTTACCTCCGGTGTCATCCTGCCTTGGAGCTGCTGACTTTGCATCTGATTTTAGACGCCCTCCCTATTCCCCTTGATTTTCACCCACTTCTGTGTGAAATCTGATAGTTTGGATCTCTGTCATAAGGAAACCTCAATTATTTTATTTTTTTTTAATTTTTGAATGTTTCTTACACAGTTTGAGTGGAGGAAATTCTGGTTTTATGAAGAGATTTCTAAAACTATCTACCACAGTTTCACAGGTGAGTGAAGTTTAAATTGCCTCCAACTGTGGTGTTGCTGCTGCTGTACCTTTGGAGGTTTTGATTGCTGTTTAACTTCATAGAATGTCCTGGTGTGAAAGGATCATCAAGTCCAGCTCCTGGAATTTGGCTCCTGCTATGGAGATTGGACTGGGATGGCAGAGGGGTGATGGTACAGGAGGTTTGAACGTGCCTGTGGACACCCATGTGTGCTTTGGAAGGGCAACAGATCTGAAATATTTTACTTGCTTTGACCAAGGGCCCAGTTTTTTCTCTTATAAATTCATGGTAATGAATTTGTGGGTTTTCAGGGTTGGGGTGGAAGCCCTGTCCTCACCCACACATGGGGCTGGGCTGAGCTCAGCCTCCCTCCTCCTTCCCCCTCTTCAAAAGGGTTTTGCCACCATTAATAATATGTCTGTGCTGCAGGAGCTCCAAGACAGGAATTTTTCTCTCTGCCTCAGAATGGAAAACGCTTCCAAGCCAACATATTTTGTGTAATTTTGGGCAAGTTGGCTGCTGCTTTGCAAATTCCATTTTCAGCTCACATTATTCACTTGCAAGTATCCCAAAGACTCCAAGGAAGAGATGGTTTCTGTGCTCCTGGGTTTTCATGGCTGAGCTTTTTAAGCTTGAAGGCGTTTGTCCCTTCTGGGAATGGTGAGGAGGGTTGGGAGGGGATCATTCCACAGGCACATCTCTGTGGTGATGTGTTTCATACATTTGTGGCTGTAATCAGATTGATGGCTTATCCCTGCGGGATCAGGTCTGGCAGGACTGTGAATACTCAAAGGCTTGGTTTGTCTGTGTGGGCTGGGAGGAGGGTAAGGGTGGTAATTTTATCCCAGTGACCAGTTTATTAAATAAACCTTTTTATTCTGCCTTTCTTCTTCAGATGGAAAACGTAGCAAATGTGGAGCAGGGTGTTGATTTTTGGGAGAGGGGCTTTAGATGCAACAGGACAAGAGGAAATGGCTTCCCACTGCCAGAGGGCAGGGTTAGGTGGGATATTGGGAAGAAATTCCTCCCTGTGAGGGTGGGGAGGCCCTGGCACAGGTTGTCCAGAGAAACTGTGGCTGCCCCATCCCTGGAAGTGTCCAAGGCCAAGCTGGATGGGGCTTGGAGCAACCTGGGATAATGGAAGATGTCCCTGCCCATGGCAGGGGATGGGACAAGATGAGCTTTAATGTATCTTCCAACCCAAACCAGTCTATGATTCTGTGATTTATTTTGATAAAGGCTAGTTGTGTGCCTCTGGAATTTGAGATCATTTCTGCAAATAAATAAACATTCTTTATCCAGAAGGAAAAAGCATCAGTTTCACCTTTGCAGAGTTGGCAAATATTGTGGGAAACGGAGCAAATGCAGGATTTTCAGTATGTTGGGTGTGGATGCAGCATCCAGTGATCCCCAGCTGGGAGGCCAGTTTGTACTGGGTGAGCACTGCCACAGACTGGGTCAGGAGCCCCGCCAAGGGAAAACAACCCTCATCTAAGGGTTTTCAGTGTTCCTTTGGAAGAAACCTTAAAGATCATCTCGTTCCACCCCTTGCCATGGGCAGGGACACCTTCCACTATCCCAGGCTGTTCCAAGCCCTGTCCAACCTGGCCTTGGACACTTCCAGGGATGGGACAGCCACAGCTTCTTTGGGCAACCTGTGCCAGGGCCTCACCACCCTCATAGGGAAGAGTTTCTCCCTAGTATCCTATCTAAATGTCTCCTCTTTCATTTTATGTCCATTCCCTTTTGTCCTGTCACTGCCTGTGTAAAAGTTGCTCTCCCTTTTTTATAAGCCCCCTTTAAGTGCTGAGAGAAGATAGAGGTGGTTTCACAAGAAGCTTCCTCCCTTCTCACGAGCAGCATGTTTTCTTAGGCTGTGACTAATAAAAATGGCACTGGGGCCAACATAATTAAATGACTGGAATATGATAGTGCACCACAACACAGTGATTGGGCTCTTTCAGAGTAATTTTAACCTGCTCACAATGCTCTCTCCCGAAGCATTCCCAAGCTGCTGATGCCATTATGTAACTCAATCCAGCCAGTAATTGATAATCATTACAATTGCCTGCATAATGTCTCTCAGTTTTATTCTTGTTTTGACTTTTGTTTGCTGCTGGTTGTCAGACGAATGATCCACTTTGAACCCAGGGGCTGCAATTTTTTTCTTCCTGGCTTTGGATTTTTGCAAAACAAATGCATCCCCATCAGCCACAGCCTATGGCTCTGCTTGAGCAGTGTGAGCTGCTTCTGCTGGGCCACTCTCAGCTTCCTCTCTCCCATGGGACCATCAGGTTTCCAAGACTGGAAAGTTGCTGGCAGTGGCATGGCAGTGAACCGTGGCTTGTTTCTCCCTGTTCCTCGTGCCTGGCTCCATCCTTTCATAATCCTGCCTGGGTTCCCGGTTCCTAGTGCTGGTTCCACTGCATGAGCCCAGGGTGAGTAATTCCAGCTGTTCCCTTTGCTTCTTTGCATAAATTCAGACACCCATGGAAAATGTCAGTACAATGCTGCCAGACTGGTTCTGGTGAGCTGAGAGTCATGGAGTTCTTCAGGTTGGAAAGGACCTCTGAGATCCAGTCGAACCGCTCCCCCAGCACTGCCAAGGCCACCACTAACCCATGTCCCCAAGTGCCACATCCATGTGGCTTTTAAATCCCTCCAGGGATGGGGACTCCCCCTCTGCCCTGGGCAGCTGTGCCAGGGCCTGACCACCCTTTCCATGAAGGAATTTTCCCAATATCCAAACTAACTCTCCACTGGTGCAGCCTCGGTTTGTTTCCTCTCCTCCTGTCCCTTGTTCCCTGGGAGCAGAGCCCGACCCCCCCTCCCCAGCTCCCCCCTCCTGTCAGGGAGTTGCAGAGAGTGAGAAGGTCCCCTCTGAGCCTCCTTTTCTCCAGGCTGAACTCCCCCAGCTTCCTCAGCTGCTTTTGGTGCCCCAGCCCCTTCCCCAGCTCCATTCCCTTCCCTGGGCACGCTCCAGCCCCTCAATGTCTTTTTTTAATTGAGGAGCCCAGGACTGGATGTTCCTCAGCAGTGCCCAGCACAGGGACAGGCATTGCCCTGGGGCTGTTTCTCCTCAGAAGGAGCTGAGCTTCTCCACTGGCACATTTTCCTGGCACTCTAATCAGGGGACATGGTGCCATTTTGGGATATGGCAGAAAGGGAGCTCCAGCCACCTGAAGGTTAAAATAACGACTGACTCCTCAGTAGGAGGCAGTGGCTTGGCCAAAGGGTGCATTTCCAGGGATGGAATAGGATTAGAGGGTGATTTCAGGTCTTGCTGCTCTGCTCCCATTGTGAGAGGTGCCTATTGACACAGAGAGTGAATTTGTCCTTGGGGAGCTGTGCATTTTATACTTACAATGACCCTCCCACATGCCAAAAGCATTCTCACCTCTTCTCCAAGTACAAACCATGGTCTGGGTGCTTCACTGAGCTGCCTGGAGCCACTCCCGTTACTGTGTTTTTGGGGATATCTGCAGTGCAGCTGTTTGATGAACCAGCCAAGCCAAGTCTGTAGGACAATCATACTTATCTAGTTGTCCCATGTCCAGCAGAGCCCCCAGAGCTCCTCTCAGCCTTTGTTTTCCACTTTAAAATCATTATATTTTTCAGTCCCCTTCACATACATGGGATGGTGCTGAAGGCTAATGCTGTGGGTCCAGTTCCCCACAGAGACAGGTCTGTAAGTGTACAGAGTGGGAGGAACATAATGGATTTCATACGGCTGCTCTCATAATCACTGTTAATATCCTTGTGTATTTGTGCTTAGAATCACAGAACACTTTGGCCCNTCTCCATGGCCTCTTCTGGACTCACTCCAGCTGCATATCCTTATGGTGGTGGTCCTTGATGTGCTTGATAGCAGGAAGATAACAACGAGCTGAAAGGGAGCTCCTCCATATGAGTAGGAGAGTCACAGTTAATGTCAGTGGTACCTGGCATGCACCTTGTTTTGGGATCCCAAAATCTCAAAGCCCAAGGAATAGCCCTGAGGATGCCATGGAACAGTTGAAATGCTGGCTTGAGCTTTCTGCATGGCTCAGAGTTGTTCAGAGATTCTCTCTTCTTCCCAAACTTTGGTTTGTGATGAGGTTTCCCTTTCTCTGTAGTCTTTGCTGGAGTTTGTGTGGGGCAGAATAAACTATTAACGGCCGCGTGGGTTGTGGATGTGGAGGGAAGAGGAGGAACGTGACCAAGGAGTGCCATGGGGACAACTTCCTCCCAAAGTGCCACTGCTGCCAAGCTGGAGTGGATGGTGTTTGCTCACAGGGGGAAAGCAGGCTTAAAGGGAGGTTAAACAGAGCTCAAATCACTGTCAGTGGCAGTAGATCCTTCCATTGTGCACTGCTGGTGTGGTTATGAGGCTGGACTGCGGTTTTCCTTGTAGGAGGTGAGGGTGAACTGCAGGTCTGGGATGTGGCCCCGCGCTACTGGCACACTGCTTCCTCATTGCTGTGAACGTCCTGGGCTTGGTCCAGGCACTTTATCCATGGTTTTTGTCAGGGTCTTTCCCCTCTCTAGGCTGAAAACTGCTCTTAAAGCAGAGAGATACGTGGAGCCTGCTGAGGAGAGGGACTCCACACTGCTGGTGCTCAGTGTGCTCTGAGCTCAGCTTCTCCCCCAGTTCCTTCTAGTGTAACTGCAAAACCCCTTTTCACAGAAGCATCAGCACTACCAAACTGCTGAATTGGCTCCCTCTTCCCATAGTCTGTGATTCTAATGAAGCTGAAGCATTCAGGGGACAGTGGTATTTGATTCCAATTTGAATGATTGGTTACATGGCACCAATTCCTGTGTTGCCTTTGTGGCTCCTGGTGTGACCCCAGCACTGCAGAGGCCACCGGGGCCCTGGAATGGGATGATGACAGGTCTGGGAATGTCCTATGGTGCCGTTGGTATCCAAGGGTGTTTGCAGCTTTGTTTGCAGGCTGAATGTCCCTCTGTTTGGGAATGTGGTGAGCAGCCTGGTAGTCTCACAATTTACTTATTTTTGATAACACATCGTAGTTTTCCAAAAGAAAGAACTGCTCCCTCTGCTACAATATCTCATGGTGAAATGCCTGTAGCCTTACGCTGAGTTTGAGTCACTGCTGCTGCTGGAAGGGCTTTTCAGCTTGCAGACTGTTCCTGCTTCCTGCTGTTTCCTGAGGAGGAGTGAAGCCAGAGGGAGAGAAGCTGGTGCTGGGAGCTGTGTCATCTGGCAAGACCCGATGGAGCCAATTGCTGATGACCCTGTGGAAAATCCATTCGTGAGTCCAGTAGGAAACTGGGCTCAAGCAAAATGTGCAGGAAGTACAAGAAGCCCAAACCAACAGTTTTTAGAGAAAAGAAGCTGTTAGGGGCAGGAAACAAGTGATAGGGCGTGGAGCCGAACTGGGATCTCCATGCTGCCCCAGCTGATCCATGGTTCCACATTCCCAAACAAATACATCAAGGGCTGCTCAAGGGGCCCTTTGCTTGGAGAAGGTATATCTGTATTGAAAGCAAAACTCTCCTCATGGAAGAATAACATTCAGGCCCACCTTGGGTTTAAAACTGATCAGGACATTGTGGCTTTCACCTACCATCTTTGACTATGGAGGGATGAAAAGACATCTGTTGCCTCCCTTTTGCGTGGCCACGTTCCTTATTTTTTCCAGGAGAGTGGCTATTCTTTGCCCTGCTTACTCTGTGTGTGTGTGTGAGGACATTGCAGCTAGAGTTAAAAATAAAATTTGGGTATCATTGTGGAGCTTTTTTTCCTGTGCTTGCTAAATGGATGCAGCAACTTGCTAATCCTCTCCTGGCTACCCGGAACTGTGGGACTACTGTGCTGGCAGGAGGATGTGGGAGGATGCAAAGAGCAGATGCAGGGTTTATGGAATCTTCCCTGGAAGATCCAAGGGGTATGCTGGAGGCCTCAGTGTGGACCAGGAAGGTGCTGGAGATCTTGGCTTGGAACAGGAGCATTCTGGGGACCTTGGTGTGCAACAGGGAATTCGCTCTTGGATTTGTGCTGCACCTCTTCGGGCTTTGTGGAGCATCCAATTGCTTTTATGCCCAGTGTTTGCAATTCCTGAAGTCCTGAGCTTCCAAAACTATGTGTGGCATCTCAGCCTCTTCTCACTTCCTTCAAGAATATACCTCTGAGCCTTTGAACTGTTCAGGTCTCTTTTTCGGTCCCCTGGCACATCCGTACTTCACACAAACAGCCCTCTCTGAAGCTGTGTGAAGGAATGCCAAAAGCAGGGAAATAATTTGAAGCAGCTATAAAAAAGAAATAAGTCTTTATGCTTTGCTGGTCTCTCATTCGGACTTGTTTATATTACAATAAACTTAGTTTTGACAGTGTGGCAGGCTCAGCCTGGCTGAGGAACGTGAGTTCGTTCGCTCATATTTAGCTGCCTGTGTCTTCCACTCACCTGGGCTTCACCTCTGCAGCCTGAGAGGCTCCTTGTGCCCACCAAATTCCCAGCATTTGCAATTTGAGAGGTGCAGCTCTGCTCCCAACATCAGAAACTGCTGGAGTGAGTCCAGAAGAGGCCATGGAGATGCTCCAAGGGCTGGAGCATCCTCTGCTCTGGAGACAGGCTGGGAGAGCTGGGAGTGTTCACCTGGAGAAGAGAAGGCTCCAGAAAGACCTGAGAGACCCTTGCAGTGCCTGAAGGGGCTCCAGGAGAGCTGGAGAGGGACTTGGGACAAGGGATAGAGGGACAGAACAAGGGAAAATGGCTTCCCACTGCCAGAGGGCAGGGTTAGATGGGATACTGGGAGGAAATCTTTCCCCGTGAGGGTGGGCAGGCCCTGGCACCGGGTGCCCAGAGAAGCTGTGGCTGCTCCATCCCTGGAAGTGTCCAAGGCCAGGTTGGACAGGACTTGGAGCAACCTGGGCTGGTAGAAGGTGTCCCTGCCCATGGCAGGGGGTGGAGTGAGATGGGCTTTGAGATTCCTTCTGACCCAAACTACTCCATTACTGTATGAGTATGATCTCGTTCTAGGCATTGTAGCCTGTACATTGCATTTTGGAAAGGTAGAGTTAGTAAAAGCGAATCCTGAGCTAGTGAGTGGATTTATTCTGGGATGTGCTGTGGGGTTTTTGTGCTGCTTTCTAACCTGGAGGGGAAGACATGGAAGTGAATGCTGCAGTTGCAGGTTTATAAGCCTGGACAGTCAGTTCTGTAACCAAACAGCCCCATCACAGAAACACCTGGGTTTGTTGGAGGGGATTTTACATAAAGTTACACCAGACAAAATGTTCAGCATCTGAGATTGCCTAATCCTTGGTATGTGACCTCCTGGTATGTTTTATTGTGCTGCTTTTTGTCTGTTCAGATCAGCTCTAAATCCTGTGTAGGCTCCTGGCCCAAGGTTGCTTTGGTGGTGGCACTTGGCTCTTCTCCCAGGGTGGTCCAGACTACATCGAGGGTGTTTTATGTGGGGAGTAAACTGGCCCTAAACTTCTTGATTTTAATCCAGTCTCCTGGCCCTGAGCTGTGTTTGCAAGGGTGAGAACAGGTTTCTCTGTGTCATCAGAGGAACAAAAGCTAGAAACAAAGGCTTCAGTGGTTTGAAAGGTGGAGGAAGAACACTCTTCAGGTTTCATTAAACAAATAAATGTTTATAGTAGAGTGTTGCTGCTGAAGCCTTTGAGCACTTAGGGAGAGAGAGGAAACCTGAAAATCTTGAGACAAACAATTAAATTTGGATTAAAACCATTTCAGCGTAACTTAAACTCTTGTTCGTATTTCCAAACCATCCTTGAAGTTGTTTGTTTAAGTATGTTTTTATGCTTCAGTGACAATAGTTGAGGGATAATTTGGAAGTGTCATTCTTGATGTTTGAGAACACACTGAAATATGACAAATTAAGGCTCCTGAAGCCGTGGTGAGTGTAGAGCCATTGCTGCCTCCAGAGAAGCCTTGAGGCTGGTGGGATAGGTCCAGAAAGGTCCTGTACAGACCACAGTAATTTCTGCCAGCAGGTAGAACACCCCAAACTGCTGGATATGAGTGATGTGGGATGGTGAAGATCTCCTGCAGTTTAGCTCCACGGTCTGCACTGAGGGCCTGGCTGGATGCACTGATTTGTCCTGGTTTCTTGTTGGGGTGGGCAAGAAGGATGTGGGTCCTCAGGCTTTTTTGACTGCTGCTCTTTGAAACATATTCTGGCTTCTTTTTCTGCTTCTTGTTGAATTTAGAATGTTTGAAGGAAAGTCTTTTCCTTTAGATGCTCCCAGTATGTGTGGCACTGGGACAGCAGCATTGGGATGGGAATGGAGGAGACCTGTGCCTTGGGATCAACTTTGGGCTTATTTTTAGCTCACAGTTCACTTGAAGATGTCTTCCTTCCCCTTCTAAAAGGGAAAAATAATAGTTTGGTGGGAAGGAAATTTTCCCCTGTTCATTCCGTATTCACATCTCTCCCCTCTGGCATTTCCTGCGCCTGCAGAAGGAGCCTGGGAAAGGCTGCGGAGCCACTCCAGGGCTTGTGGTTTGGGGCTGAAGTCAAGGGGGCAAAACTGGGGGAGAAGCAAAACTCAAAAAGTTGATGGTACACTGAGCAGCTTTTCTCTTGGATTAGTAGGAGAAGGAGGAATTTTTAGGCAAGTAGATGTGTTAAATGGTGAGGATATGGTCTTCCTGGGCAGAAAGGGAAGGAGGAAGCTTGTTCCCCTTGGTTTGTTCCAAGCAAACAATTAGACTGCTAGGGTTCTCCCCCTTGGTTGGTGGGTGATCCCTTTAAATACTTGCAGGCTTATTCTTACAATAATTATTCCTTCATAAATACAGGAGGCTTATTCCTAGTTAGCCTTAAATAGTAGGTTTGGTTATTTCTTCTGTAGCTGGAAGAGATGAGAACAAACCAAGCTGAGTCTCTTTTTATCTTGTTCTCAGCAAGACATCTCAATATTCATTTCAAGGATCGGACTGAGACGAGAGGTCCTGCAGTGTTGGAGCCTCGGGATGAGGGGATGGCAAGGACGGATGATCTGATGTCTGTGCAAGATTAAGGAGGGATATTGCAGAGAGAATCTTCACTGGGTGTTGCTTATGGTGGACCTTTAAATAAAGACCAGACATGATCTCCTCCTGGAGCTTTGAAAAAGGCTAAGAAGGCAAAGCTCTGGCAGCAGCTCCAGGTCCACGCTGCCACTTGTGAAATAAATAATGCAGCCCTTTCACTGCTTACTCACAATTGACCATGGCTGCTGCCTGTAATGAGATCTGCCCCTTGGGGGTGTTTTAAAGGTTACTTAATTAGGTGTAATTGCAGCAGAATAGAAACCTGCTTGCAGGTTCTGAGTGCTTTCTGTAGTGCCAGCTTCTCCAACAAATTATGGAGCTGGTTCCTATAAACATGGCTGGAGCCAATGTAATCCCGAGTTATCAGCCTTCCCCTCAGCCTGGCTCTTTATGATGATGAAGCCACAGAAGTGGAGTGCTGGGAATGGTGTTTCTGGCTTTGGGAATAGTGCAGCTGTGGTTCCCATCACAACAGCAGTGTGGGAAATATGTCGCACGGAGCACCATGGAGTTGTGCGCACACTGTTGGTGTGTTAATGCTCTCTCAGGCGCCGGCTCGGGGGCATAGACATGGTCTCACCCTGGACAATGCTGCATTAGCAGGGATCAGTCCGTTTCAGCTGATCCCACTGCAACCCATGGATTTAGGGACTGTTTGTATGCGGACAGTCACATCTTTGGCGTATTCTGCCGCTGCTCCAGTTTTTGGCCGCAGGAGGTTCAGCAGGCTCAGCATGTTTGCACATTTTCCAAAGAAGAAAAGATACTACTCTTGACTTCTGTCATCAGCATTTAAAAGTATCATAAATCTTTCCCTGAAAGGATGGGTTTAGCCTTGAGAGACTCTCTTACGTACAGATGAGCACATTGGCTCATCCTCTTTTGTTAAAACTCAGACGGTTGAGGTGCTGCATCCACTTTTGCATAACCATGAGAGGTTTTTGTACTGTTCTCACTCAGATAAATTCACAGAATATGCTGAGCTGGAAGAGACCCTCAAGGATCATGGAGTCCAACTCTTTAGCCCTGCACAATGACACCAGTTTGGTACTTGTCTTTCTCTCCACTTGAGTTCAGGGATTGTGTGACTTCTGGTACTGTTTTCTCCCCAACAGTAAAAGATGTTCAGAGTAGGTTTGGGCTTCCTGTAGACAGGAGAGGGTAGTCAGAGTTGCATGAGAAGTACATGAATTTTCGTGTCGTGTCTCAGCCAAAGACACCCAGAATTGGTCTGTACCTGGTTCTCAATGAATTTCCTGTGCTTAAAGCTCCAAGAGCCACTGGTTTCAGGACATTTTTGGGCCTCTGCTTTGCTTGACACTCCTCACAGTGTAAATTGGTGAAGAAGGTGTGTTGACACCTGGCAGGACACTGCTCCTGCTGCCCCCTCTCTTTTCCCTTGTGGAGACCCTTGGTACTGGGAGATGCGAGGCAAACCTGATGCCTGCTGACAGCTCCTTGTAAACAGACTCTGCTACAATCCACAGGCTTGGAATGAGGAGAGATGGTTTGAGGAGCCTTTTTTTAAGGCCAAACAGAAAATAAAGGCTGTTTTGTGTCATGTTTAACAAAGTGTCGAGCCTTCCTTTCTTTCTTCCCTTCATCTTCCTTTCTTCCCCACCTTCCTTCCACTTTCCTTCCTCTCTCCATCTCCCCTTTGTTCTGGAGGGGAAAAAACAAGGGTAAAGTCCTTAAACCTATTCATCTCCTGCAATACTCCATTCAGGAGAGAAAAATTCCCTATCGATAAATAGTTTGGGAAGAAGTGGTGGTAAGAAGTGCGTGGGGCTAGTGTGGGTGTGCAGAAGGGGGATGTGTAGGTGTCAGGGATCTGGGGTCCTCATTGCAACCCTCCAAGGTGGATCAGTGCTCCTGTTGAGCCATGCTTGGGGGTGGTCCCTACTTGGCCAGTTGCTGCCATCTGCATATCGATGTTGACAGCCTGGCTTTCCAAGTCCAGGCAGAGGGACCAGGAACTGGAGCTGGCTAGGATGTACCTGTGAAGCCACATGTTTTCCCTGTCCACCACAACCTTGTTGAAATGCTTGCCTGAGGTAGGGTTCCCAATCTGCCCCAGGGCTGGGCAGTCACTTTAAAGCTCTGGTTTGAGAGCCTCAGTGCTCAGTTTTTAGGCTAAACCTTTGCCTTCTGTAGAAAAGCATTTTAATGAGTGAAATGTGAACATGGTTTGAGCTGCTCAATAGTCCCCAACCAGTGCTGGCTGCTGGCCTTGGGTCAAAGGATGGCAACACATTCCCTGGTCAAGGTCTTCTCTGGTGGTTAATGGTTCTTATGTTTTGGGCTAAAATCAAGGCCCAGCCAGCAATAAACATGCTGTCTTGCCCAGTCAGAATCTGCACTGGGCTTACTGGTTTTTGGACATTTCCCTGGATGGCCTGATCTGTCCCTGTTGGTTGCTCAAGTGGTCAAAGCACACCCAGCCGAGCACCACCTCAGCCAGGCTCTGGGTGAGTCTCAAGCAGGTTGTTCCTCACCTGGACAGGTCTTCTGGTGTCTTTGTCACAGCTCTGTGGGCTGTGTAGGTCTCTGATGTGCTTCTGGATTCTTCTTGCACATAACCCATGTGGTTGGTCCTTTTATAAGTCAGTTGTTAGTCAGATCAGACCTTCACCCTGGCTCCCGTTCCCATGTCTTAACACTTGGCATTTTTCCTGTTCTTCAGAAGACAGACCACACACCGAGTCCTTTGCGAGGAAAGGTGGAAGCAATTTCAAGGCTAAAGCATTGGTCTTTGCTCATGGCAGCATGTATGAGGCTGCAGGTACAGGAGTTCTTGATGGGATCTCAGCCCACATGCAATTGGGGATCTTTATCAGGAATATGTCAGCATTCATTCCTCCTCTTTGTCTCCTTGGGATTTGCTTCCAGAGTCTGTGTAGGTTGAAGCAGTACTGAGAGCTGGCTTCCCAGGGCAAGAAGTGGTTGTGACTGAGCTGGAAACACCATCCCTGAGATACTTGTAGGATTTGAGCTCCACCAGCTCTTCTTGTGGGGTGCCTGACTGCTGTGGCCAGTAAAAATCTTCCACCCGCATTCACCCTTCAAAAGAATGTCTTTTTGGAAGCTGGTTCAACCCTGATCTTTGCCAGAATATGAAGGAAAACTGCTGGCAGGCTCAGGGGTTACAGGGAGGGTGTTGTCTGGCCAGCACAGCCCTCACTTCCTTCAGAGATCACACTTAAAACAAGCACGGTGAATATTTTGTGCTGCTGGGTCTGTCTGCTGTGTGATGGAGACACAGAGCATCCATAAGGATAAAGATAAAAAGGCTTGGAGCTTGCTTTTCCTCCAGCCTGCTGAACAGAGCCGTTCACAGCTGGGGAATCCCTCAGCTCCCTGGGAAACTTTCACTGTGTGGCTGCCAAGCGTTTGTGTGTTAATTTGTATTTGGAGTTGTCACCATTGGCTTTCTGGGGCTCAAGGTTAGTTACTGAGCTGATTTCACCGCAAGGAAGCTCTTTTTGTGGTGTTAAGGACCAGTTTGACATTCCAGTGTGGTGCTGGGTACACATTCCGAGTGCTTGTTGGAGATGGGGGCTTTGGCAGCAAGATTGTTGGGTTTTGAAAGGTGAAACACCCTGGAGTGTGCAGAGTTCTCTGATACAGAAGATGTGGTTACTGCAGTGAGTAGTTCCTGTTGTGTTGTTGAGCTGCCAAGTGACCTTTTTCCTCCTCCCCAGCGTGCTCCGTGTCCTTCACTAGGAGAATACCCTTGGTCCAGGTTGTACCTCTTCCCTGGCACAGGGGTGACCAGAGCCCCCTTGGCACATCTCACCACCAGTTCTACTTCTGCAGGCTTGTGGCTGTACTCAGCTCAAGGCAGCCTGACTTCAAGCAGTTTAAACTTCTCAATTTCCACCAGGATTTCAATTGGCTACTTAAACCACATCATCCTCTTTGACTCCCTAATGCTCTGTATTTTAGCTGCTCGCTCTTCAAGAAGAGATTGTAACTGGCCACAAATATGCACAGTAAGAAAACTGCTTATTTTGAGTATTTCTTGCTGGCCAACAGCAGGAACCTCCCTTTGACTGTGGCTCATATATGCCTGTGTTTAGCTTAGTGTTGCAGTTTGGTGGAGAGTTAACTTTTGGGTTTTGTGCTAATAGGACTGTGGTGTTGGCTGCTCTGTTCTTGTAGATTAGGCTTCAGCTAAAAACAAATCTGGGACTTCCCAACTGCTCAGATTTTCTAATCTAAAGCAGTTTGAGCCATAATGCTGGTATTTTTCCCAACTGTCCTGGTAAGGTAGTGGTTTTAACCTAAGTCATCAAAATGAAGAAATGGAGAAAACTGGCAGTTCCAGTGGAGCTGTCACTGGTGTGGCTGGCTCAGTCCTGTGACAGCTCAGCTGTGGGCAAGACAGTGGCCTGGGGAGGGGTCTCAGAGTAATGGCAAGGACCTGTGTTTGGCATTGTTTAAGATCACAGAATGGTTTGGGTCGGAGGGACCTTAAAGCCCATCCCATTCCACCCCCTGCCATGGGAAGGGAGACCTTCCACTATCCCAGGTTGTTCCAAGCCCTGTCCAACTTGACCCTGAACATTTCCATGGATGGGGCAGCCACAGCTTCTCTGGACAACCTGTGCCAGGGCCTCTCCACTCTCACAGGGAAGAATTTCTTGCCAATATCCCATCTATCCCTCTGGCAGTGGGAAGCCATTCCTCATGGCCTTGTCAAAAGTCCCTCTCTTTTATCAACATCTTTTAAGCAATGAAAGGCTGCAACATCTTGATGTCTTGAATAGTGTGTGCAGTTCTCACTTTATCTTCAAAAACGAGAGGCAGGGGCTGTAAAGGGAACTGGAAACATGATTAAAATGTCCAAGGAGCTGCATCAACTGCCTTGCAAGGGAAGAGTGGGCAGGCAGGACCCTTCAGGCAGCAGAGTGTGGTCCAGGGGGATCCCACTTGCACCTCACCATGACTTGTGGTGGTAGAACTGGGAGGCAGTTGATGACAAAGCAGAAAATAGGTGCAGAAAAGCTCAAAACAGACACACCTGTACATGGCAGGGAGCCAGATCCTGGAGCTCTCAGCCCCAGAGGTGGTGGGGACAGGTCCAGGTGCTCAGGGGCAGTAAAAGGTCTGGGCAAGAATGTCCCCTCAGCACCCCCAGCTCCATCACTGTGGGTGCTGGGAGATGCTGGCTGAGGTGTCCAGGGGCTGAGGGCACCAGGCAGGTGCTGCAAGTGTGCTTTTTTCCTGTGTTGTGAGCTCTTCTGAGTGTCAGCAGCCACTCACACTCTGTGTGGGGGTGGTGTCTCGGTTGTTAATAGTGATTTTAAGCCTGGCGAGCAAATATGGGCAGGTTTGGATCAGCACAAACATGTTGCCATGGGCTTGAGCTTCATCAGCACATGGCTTTTGTTGTTTGCATCTGTAATGTCTGGCTTGGGAAGTCTTCAGGACCGTCTCCCCTCATTTCCCCCTGCCCACAGCCTAATTTAAATACATAGGTGGCTCTTTTGCATAAACAAAGTGCTTTCTTGGCTGCCCTGTCTCTCTTGCATGAGCACTGGTGTGGGTGAGGTGCCTTGCTGGGGGATTGGCAGGAGGGTATGAAGCCCTCCATGGTCCTGAGAAGCTGAAAACTACAGAAACCGTAATTTAGAGAATGTCATGATAATCCCTTACAGGCTCATCAAGTCTGATTAAATGTCATGTGGATTTCTGTTATCTCTGTACACAGATAACAAATTAAGCGACAGCTTTTGAACTCAGAGCAGCTGCCAGATGCATTAAGTGGAACCGACACATTCCTAAGAGATGTTTTTATTAGTCTAAAATACCTTTGTTTAACATACAAAAACCCGGCTCACCTGAGATGATGAGTGCCGTGTGAGTTCAGGTCTGTCATCTGGCTGCCAGAGAAGTGCTCCAGAAAACTGGAGAAGATGCTTGTGTTATCTTCTCCCATTCATGGAATCACAGATTCGGTTAGAAAAGAGCTCTGAGACCACTGAGTCCACCGTGTGCCCGATGCCAACCTTGTCACCCAGCCCAGAGCACTGAGTGCCACATCCAGTCATTCCTTGGTCACCTCCAGGAATGGGAACTCCACCACCTCCCTGGGCAGCCCCTTCCAATGCCTGACCCGCCTTTCTGCGAAGGAATTCCTCCTGTTGTCCAACCTGAGATG
Source organism: Sclerurus mexicanus (assembly GCA_013396755.1). Classification (NCBI taxonomy): domain Eukaryota; kingdom Metazoa; phylum Chordata; class Aves; order Passeriformes; family Furnariidae; genus Sclerurus; species Sclerurus mexicanus. The sequence goes on along the minus strand of VWZF01005265.1, from coordinate 267,243 downwards.
GAGTCAGCTGGCAGGTGGACAAGCCAGTGTCATGAGGGGCTTGGGTTTCCGCTTGTGGCAGGACCACTGAGTGACAGGACTCAAGGAAAAGGCTGGAGCTGTGTCAGGGGAGGTTCAGGTTGGATATCAGGGAAAAGGTTCTTCCCCCAGAGGGTAGTCGGGCACCAAACAGGCTCCCCAGGGCAGTGGGCATGGCCTCAAGGCTGCCAGAGCTCCAGGAGTGTTTGGACAACACTCTGAGGGACAGGGTGGGATTGCTGGGGTGCCTGTGCAGGGTCAGCAGTTGGACTGGATGATCCTTGTACGTCTTTTCCCACTTAGCATATTTATGATTCTATGGTTTTATGGTCTCTGCCCTGTGGTTTCTTCCATGATGGTGGAATTCTCACTGCTGCTGTGAGAAGGTGGGATGTCCAAAGCAGAGACATCTCCTGCCTCCCCTGAATGCCTTCAAAATCACATAGACACACAGATGAATAGCTCTGAGAGTCGTGGGGATGCGATTTTCCTGTAGAAACGCATACTTGGGTTTAAGAAAACCTAAAAGGAAGCAAACCAAACCCTCTGTGCTGTGCAAGGAGTGGGACAGCTCTGAGCACCATGCTGGGCTCAGAGTTACGTCTCCTTTTAGATGAGAGGAGAGGTTTGGTGATTCACCATGTCTTTCCCCCAAGAACAAGCCAAAACTTGAGTGAGTCAAAGGGTTGTGCTCATGAGAGCTGCACAAATCGAGCCTTGCATCCCTCCTGGAGTCTTCCTCCTGTGCATCAGCTCCAGAGGAGGAGGAAAGGTGGATGTGTGTGGCAAGGCAAGAGCATTGTGCAATTCCTTCTCTCTCCTCTTACATCTGGGTTTCTCCTGGGCGTGTTTCTCAGCTGAGTGTGGCTCAAAAATAGACGAAGTTGCATCAAGAGCTCTTAAAATGAGGGATCAATGTCTGGTTATCTGAGCTTGAGAAGTATCAGTTACATAAAGGGTTTTCTGCTCATAGCAGCCTGTAAGAAAGCAACCAAATGCACCTTTTGGAATACTTTGGACCATGAGGAATGCCTCTGGTTTTGCCCTCAAACTGTTGCCTCTTCTCTTTGAAGCGTCCAGACTGTCATCACCAGGTCTCACAAGTGCCCCTTGCTCCATGTGTGTGCCTGCTCCACCCCCATCCCAGTCCTCGCCAGCTGATTTCTTCCCCCTCAGGCAGTGTCTAATTGGGAAAATGTTTCAATTATGTGCCCTAAATTTGTATTGTGGAGCAGTTCATTATCACTGAAATCTCTTAATTGGGCCCTCCTACCACGCAGCCTATTACTGAGTCCCCAGTTAAAACAGGACCTCTTTAAAAACCATAAAAATAAACAAATCCCTGATAGAGCAGGACCATGTTGCAAGAAACACTGCCCAAACTGATGTTTCAAGGCTAAGCAATAGTTTCAACACCAACCAAGTAATAATTAACCCCTTTGTATTGATTGCTTACGTTCCCTTCAAGGAGAATGGCCTCAGTTTGGGGTCAGTTGAAGAAATTCACCATCATTAACTCAAATCTTTCTTGTAAAGAGGAATAAGTTGGTTACAAGGTGTTTCTGAAGTGAAAGATGCTATTTCCTCCAAGGATTCTATAGGTGACACTGCTTTTGTGGTTGCAGGTAAAGGGCCTAACAAAGTACCTGGATCCAAGTGGACTGGGAGTCATCAGCTTTGAGGATTTTCATCGGGGCATCAGAGCTATCAAAAATGGAGGTGAGTTTGCTGCTGTGCAAAATTAACACCACAGGTGTTAATTGAGCTCAGGAACTCTTTGGTGAAAACATCTGGGTTTGGTTTTCTGGGAGTCACTGCTCTGTGTTGGTGGAGGGGAAGGGGGAGAGGCTGGGGGGCATTTAACAAGAATTTAAAAAGATGATATGGCAGTTGTGGTGGTGGTTCTATGTTTTCCTGTTTATTAAGAAAGTTCCTTCCTGAAAAAAAAAACATAGAGGGAAAATCTCCTCTGGTTTGGTGTCTGCTCTCACCTCTAGTTTTGTGGGGTTTGCTGCTCTGACCAAGGAACTGACACACTGCTGGAGGTGTCTGGCTGGCTGGCTGCTGCAAGGTATAACATCTTCCAGATGCTGGGCGCTGATCATGGAATCCTTTGGGTTGGAAGGGACCTTAGAGGTCATCTCGTTCCACCCCCTGCCAGGGGTAGGGATACCTTCCACTAGAGTGGAATTTATAATGAATTTACTAATTTATTAATGAATTTGCCTTCACTCCAGCTCTTTGGAGGATCAGAGTGCCCAGATGTTTTCTAGCAAGAAAGCATTCTTAAACAAGAGCTTTGAACTCACTGACTGGCACGTGGCTCCTGATGGGCTGGTTGCAAGTGCTTCCAGAGCAATAGCTTGGTGAAATGTGAAGTATCTTTCTGGCTGGTTGGCATTTGAACTTCTTTGCTTCAGAAAAGATGTTGTTTTATCAGTTTGAAATTCAACTCTGAGTCTTAGAGGGTCATTTTGGGGCAGGCGTGTTAAGGGCAGGGTGTGAGAAATCTGGGAAGCTTCCTTCCAAGCAGCTGTAATTTTGAATGTGCAAATATGAATTATCATCCTTGCACAATAGTCAGCTCTGTTCAGAAATGCTTATCTGAAGCCTCAGCCTTGCTTTCACACAGCAGTGAATGTGCCCCACACTGTCAGCCCAGCACACCAAACTGCAAAGAGGGGAAAGAACAATCATTCCTATAAAAACTGAGCTGTTTCATGAGTAAAAATTTCTCAAAGTAGGGTTTTCTTCTGTTTTCTTTAAGTTGTCCGTCCCTCCTCCTTCTCCCCAGTCCCACCACCACCTTATTTACTGTGAGGGTGGGGAGGCCCTGGCACAGGCTGCCCCATCCCTGTAAGTGTCCAAGGCCAGGTTGGATGGGGCTTGGAGCAGCCTGGTCTAAAAATTGAGATTAGCTCAGTTGGTCAGAGCATGGTGCTAATGACACCAAGGCTGTGGGTTTGATCCCTGCAGGGGCCATTCTCTTAAGAGTTGGACTCAATGATCCTTGGGGGTCCCTTCCAACTCAGAATATTCTGTGATATTAAAATGATACTTCTATGGAATTTCTGTGTCCCTGACATGGGAGGGTGTGGAATGGGATGAGCTTTAAGGTCTCTTCCCACCCAAACCTTTCCGTGATTATTTGTTCTCAGGACTGTAGTGTTTTATGGCAGCTCTAAAGTTTTCATGCCTGGTGTAGACTGACCCATTCCCAACTCCCACGGGAGGAAATGCAGCACAGTATTAATTTGTAATAAATTGCCATTGGAATAGAGCATGTTTGTGAAAGCTCAGGCTCATATTTCTCCTTAATAATTCATCGCTTTGGTATTGTGTTGTATTAATTGAATGGGAAAAGCAGATCCAGACAAAGCTTTTAAGGTCTTTATTAAATTTGAAAGAGATTGATATGTATTTATTACAGTGGTTAGGAAAGGCTGAGCTCTCAAATAGCACACATTAAATAGTTATAAAAGAACCCCAGGGCAGGGTATGGAGGGAGGTTCTTTGAGTTCAAAGCTGAGCAGTTGCTCATGTTGGAGTATCTCAAGGATTTGAGACAGTCAGTATTGATCATCCCTTTGTACAGAAGGCAGAGGTCATTCTTGCTGCTGGGTGTCCCTTTTAATAGTTTGGTTAATTAGCTGGGCCTATTTTTAGCCAGAGAGTTCTGCTGGATTTCTTGGTGTTCTGTATTCTTTGGTCAGTCATGGAGAGCTGATGAGAGCTGATGTCAGCTTGTACCTCTCAGTATCTGTCTTAATGTCTCCCTCTCCCCTCTCCCTTGGAGTCTTTCTGTAGGAGAGTGGCTGTGATTTGACTCGAGCTCTTGCATTCCAGCCTGGCAAACTAAAGGTGCAGTTACAAAACCAGCCAAATTTACTTTGTCACCTGCGTTTCTCACAACGGCTTTTGTGTTCAGTTGGCCTTTACATCCAGGGAGGATGCTAAACTCAGTCCTGTCCCTGTGCCTGATGTTTGAGGCATGTCCCACTGGCTGAGGTGCTGGTCCAGGATTCCTCGCACTTGCCTCTGCCTTCAGTGTGGAGCAAACACCACTGAGAGAAAGCCCCAGTGTCACCTCTCCACTGCCATTACCCACTTCGGATTTCTTTGCTTCTGTAATCTGTCTGGACAGGTAATGCTGACCATGAAGAAGGAAGAGCAAAGTGACTTGCCTGCTACAGAAGCTGGATTTGAGGCTTTAATGAGAGTTTTTAGCCAGTTGTTGCTGCCTTATCTTCTGCCCTTCCCAGTGTGAAGACTGAATGGGAAAACATGGTCTTCACACATGTATTTGTGCCTGCAGTGTGTATGTGTGATGGCCATTGGAGTGCTTCCAGAGGGTCTCCCTGCTGTTGGAAGTAGTGAGCCTCTGCCTCTGGGGCCCTTGGGCTCAGTTCTCAGGTCCAGCCCTGAGAAGAGACCATGGGGACAGAGATGCTGCCGGGACAGGGACAGGTTCAGTTCCTCACAACATTCTGCATCCCAGCCCTTCCTGCTTGTTGGTAGTGTGACTGGTGGGACCCCCTTGTCCTCTCCTGCTCTGCAAAATGTGTGGTTTGCCTACTTGTAAAGTTTGTTGAAATGGTGGCCTGGGTGGCTGGCCAGTCCTGCAACATGTGAGCAGCAGAGGAAAACTGTGGATCAAACATTGGCAGCGTGATAAATAACTCTGAAAAGTGGAATTTTACAGTCTTGCATTGTAAAACTTGAGAAACTGTTGTCGTGGAGGCAGTAATGAAGGAGAATATGGTCTAGAACATGCTTAAAAAGAGCAGATAATGCATGTGTGACGCCTGGAGATTCCACAGCCAGAGGAAGACCTGGTGCATCTGGCTACAATCAGGGAGATCTGGTGGGACATCCTCCCAGTATGTAGGGAAAAGAAACAGGGAGAGAACCAGTGTAACTGCTGGAGTTCTTTTTAGGAGCTCCAGCTCACAGGGAGAAACAGGTATGAGGGATTATATTCCAGCCACTTGGAAAACTCAGACCTGGAGTAAGGTGTCTGTTTGTATGGCAAGGAGCTGACCTGGGCTGGGGGAGTGAGAGGGTATCTGTATTCTGAAGCCAAGGCACCTGGACCAAATTGCAGCTCTGGTCAGCACATGTTGGATTCAGGAACAGCCAGGGGGGAATCGGGTGACAAACACAAGGGATCTGCCTTAACAGCCACAGCTGGATGCAAACACACAGCAAGGGCTGGGCTCACAAGCAGATTCCTTTCCTTGTCAGGATATTTAAAACACTTTAAAGCTTCAGATAGGTGTTTTTTCAACAGGGGCCTTTGAGCATCCCGTAGGACATACTGAATGTCTCCTCTTTGCTCTCACTCAGGAGGGTGTTGAACAAGTTGTGTCATTCACACACATGCTCTGAGCTGAAATGACTGTAGCATCTGTGTTCCAGAGAAAAACCCACTGGGAATGGCCTCTGGGAGGTACCCCTTGCACATGGGGAATTGCTGTTGGTGTCAGTCAATTTAAATGACCACTGTGCCAGGCAGGGGAAGGTGCATTCCTGGAAGTCCCAGCCTCATCCATCCCTTCTGCCTTGGCTTCTTATCTGTGAACAAAGAGGCCCCTGTGCACTGAGAGCAGACAGTGCGTCCACTGAGGACTGGATAAGTCCATGAGCTCAGGGGAGTGCCTGAGGATGGAAATAGTCACCTCTTGTTTTATTTTTATTTTTTTTTTCCAAATGCTTCAACTGAAAGCTCTTTGGGTTTGGGAAGATGGAAAATCCAGCTCCAGAGCCAACACCCAAACCTGGAAGCTGTAACAGAGTTCCTGTTTGCAGGGACAACAGATCTCTGGCAGGAGTGAGAGGGGACAAGGCTGGGCAGCACCAGTTTTGGGGGAGCTGGATCAGGAATCAGCCACTGCGCCAGAGGAATGAGCCGCTGCTCAGGGGAGATCCCTGGGAGGCTGAATAAATGGCTTTTAGCAGGAGGAGCATGTTCAGTTCCCCAAAGACTTTGGATGGGCTTCCAGACAGCTGGCTGGAGGGAAAAGCATGGAGCTGGGAAGCTGGGGCAGTCAG
>VWZF01005265.1:239471-261159 GCA_013396755.1 Sclerurus mexicanus | reverse complement strand
AGCTGGGGCAGTCAGGGCTGGATAACAAATGAAGGGCTGGGGGGGTCAGGGCTGTGGCTGCTGCATGGAGCTGGTGCTGGAGCTCCATGCTCTTCCCGACTGGAACTGGCAGCAGCGTGAACTCCAGTTGGGGTAAGTCTTTGTGGGACAGCAGCTCTCGGGAACATCCCTGGGAGGATTTCAGTGGATGTATCCAGGGTTTCTGCTATTGACATTCCATGTCCTGAAATGGCTGGTGAGCTCTGGGTAGCTGAGTGTCAGTTTGGGAATTTTCTGAAAGAAGAGCACAAATCCAGCCACTCTCCAAATGAAGGATTAGTGTTGTATCTTAGGGGTTTAGAGCCAAGAGGGAACTGCACATCAGCTCAGATTCGAGGAGTTATCCCAGTGTTATCCCATGTGCTCACGTGCCACCTCTGAGCCTCTCAGTGCCTGTACAGCATGTGGTGGCTTGGGGCTAATGTGGGGAGAGCCAGGCTGGCTCCTGCCCCTGTGACACGGATCCTCGCTGGCTCCACAGAGCATTTCCAGGTCCTGGATATCTGGTAATGTAACGCGCTGTTCGGTTTGTGTGGAGGTTTTTTCCCCTCCTCTTTAGGATCTGCATTGCAGATGGGTTTTGCTATGCCAGAGGAAAGCTTCCCTTGCCTAGGGATAATTCCAGGAGCCAAAGCTTGCATTCCCTTACACATTCCCAAGCTTGCATTCCCTTACACATTTCCGATCCCGTGGTTATTTCTGGGGCTGTTTTTGTGAATCCTCAATGGTCTCTGTTCCTCTCTGATGCTGGAATTATGGTTGTATTTGCAACAGGCTACTGCTGACACCTGAGCACACTCTCTCAGTGCGGGTGTCCAGGCTCAATTTAATATTCCAGGCATTTGCTTTTTAAAAGGAAAGTCTTCCCCAAGGCTTAGCAGATGGAAGCAGAGCTTGTGTGCACGTTTGACTAAACTCGGTGAGTATCTGGCACCGGTTTGAGCACTTCCTACGTTCCCATCAGATCTGCTGATCCCTGTATTCGTGCAGCAGTGCTGCAGTGAAGACCTTCCTGCTGCTCCTGCCTGTTCCTAACCCTGACTAAACCATTACTGCTCAGGGAGACAGCTCCTTTGATGGCTGAAGGTAGGACAGACGCCTCTTTGTGTACAGCTGGTATGCAGGGAACAGGGCTGCCATGAATGGGAAATCAAGATTGATTCATGAGCAAGAATGAAATCCAAATTGCTCTGATTATGTCTTCTGCGTTTTTTGTTCTTTTTTTTTTGCCTTGCATCTTGCTCTGCTCTGGCAGATCCATATGTATGTGCTATACATACTGCAGGTTGGGATAAGGAGTTTATGAAGATGAGTGTTAATTCTGCTCCTGAAAGGAGCAAAGACTTATATGTAGCTTTAAAATTTATATGTATACATGACAAAAAAATAATCTCCTGCTGTTCTTTGTAGATCAGAGTTTTTGTTCATCCCTGTGGTGCAGGGGATGCTCAAAGAACCATGACTGTGCTTGTCCAGTTCGGGGTCCACGTACTTGTCCGTGCCCTCTTCTGCCAGGGAGAGGAGCAGCCAAACCTCTCCTGAATGTACTGAATTTGTTGGTTTTTTTTGTCTTAAAATACTGGTATTTAAAGGCTTGTATTGGAAGTCACTGGGCCTGTCCATGAAAATGTATGAGGATTGTTTAGCCTGGAGAAAAGGAGGCTCAGGGGGGACCTTGTCACTCTGTGCGCTCCCTGACAGGAGAGGGGAGCCAGGGTGGGTCAGGCTCTGCTCCCAGGGAACAAGGGACAGGATGAGAGGAAATGGCCTCAAGTTGCACCAGGGAAGGGTCAGGTTGGACATCAGGAGGAGTTTCCTCCTGGAAGGGGTGGTCGAGCATTGGAAGGGGCTGCCCAGGGAGGATTGGAGTCCCCATCCCTGGAGGTGTCCAAGGAACGACTGGACTGACAGTGACACGCAGTGCTCTGGGCTGGGTGACAAGGTGGGCATCGGGCACAGGGTGGACTCGATGGGCTGGGAGGGCTTTTCTAATCTAATCTGTGGAAGACAACACAAGCATCTTCTCCAGTTTTCTGGAGTACTAAGCAGGTGTGAATCCAGCCCAGCTGGAGGCAGGCAGCCCCAGGGCACTGGGGTGGTTGTTCCCTTCCTCCCGCCCATATCATGCTGTGTCCTTGGAGAAGAAAAGTCCCTCTTCTGGGACCCAGAAGCCCCAAAATGCTGCACAGTGTGTGCAAAACTTTCTCGACAACCTTTCAGTCGCATGGGTCAGCAGGGTAAATCCTGGCTACAGACCTCTTCCCCATGGCAGTGGGAACAGGGAGGTTTGGATGAACAGGGGTAACTTTTTGTTCCTCTGGAAGCAGGAGCAGTTGCTGGGAGTGAGGAACTGCTTCTCAGCAGTGAGATTTGTAGACCCACGGCTCACATCACCCTCCAGCTCTTTTAAGTCACTATTTCTGCTATAATGTAGACATAGAATTGTTTTGATTGGAAACGACCTTCAAGATCATCAAATCCAGCCACTAACAGACTCAATTTAATTGTTGTTATATGCTGGGGAAAGCACTCAGATGCTGATGGGGGGCACTTCTGGCTCACCGTAGCATTTTTTAGTTTGCATCATTTCTCTTTTAATTGACATCAACACTTGTTTCTATTCATTATGAATTTGGCAGCTGGGTGAAGGGTTCCACGGGGGGAGCTGCCCTGCTCCATGTGCGCCATGGCTGAGCAGGGAGTGTGTCTTCCCAAAAACAGCCTGGCAGATGACACACTGCATTGACCTACTTTCGGGAGAAGCGCAGAAGTGTTGAAAGAACTGTGTCCTAGGCTGCAGCTCTGGGATGAGAACAGCAAGGAATTACTCAAACCTGCTGCCGTAAAACTGCTGCGAAAGCTCAGCAGCCCCAGGGGGCGAGGGACCGGGAGACTGGCATGGGAACCCCTCCCCTTTGGAGAATTCCTTCTCTGTGAATGTTTTGGAGCATGTGCCAGAGAAATCTTGCAGTGTCCAGTCACCATCTTGGAGCATAATGTGTCCAAAATACACACTCAGTCCGAGGGAATTTTGGTTTATAACACTGCAAAGCGGCCCCTCACCCACTAGTGCAAGCTGGAATTAAACTTGGGATCAAATGTGCAAATTATCACTGTTGGTTCACCATTCCTTGGGAGGAAAAGCATTACTGTGTGGCCAGATCTCTTGGAAATCACAGCAAATGATGGAGCAGAGGGACTTCCATGTGTCCTGAAATAAAGGGAACTCGTGATGGCTTTTAGACCCTCAGACTATAGCTTAATCCTGATAAAGGCAAGCAGGAGTGAGTTTAAATTGCAAATGAAAGGCTTAAGTTTGATACCCAAAAGAAAGAAAATTTGTCTGGGAAGGGGACAGAAAACCCACTGCTGGGACTACCTGTTTTCCTGGGAATACGGTCACTATGAAAATGGGGGAGTGGTGTTTTATTAGAGCCTGGAAGTGGTTCTTAGAGCACTCTTCTGTGGAGGTGATGACTAAAGAGAAAAAAAAAGGCAATTGCTGTTAAATAATAAACATTTCTCATTATCCATCTGCTGCCTCAGTGTTTCTCCATCACAGGTTTCACTTTCTGAGCCGGGAGGGAGCTGTTTTCTTCCACATCTGTTGCTATGAATGCTTTTGGGACGGGGCTCGCCTGCAGTTTGGGAAGTGTGTGGGTGGAGGCTGGGCCGGGCTGGTGGCTCCACATGGGTGTGGAGGGTGGTTTCGGTTGCACCTGTTTGGATTTCTCAGGTTTGAATGTTGGCTCTGGAAGGGGGGGATTATTAATGCTCGGCCCAGGAAGATGGGAATGTCTCCTTCCTCCTCACCAGGAACACCTGGCTGGGCATGAGGAGAGTTGGCTGTCCCAGCTTAGGTAAAGGGAAGCCCAGTGTTCTGCCTCTGCACCATCAGGGAAGGCAGAGCTGTCAGTCCATTTCTCCTTAGGAATCCAGTCAATCCAGAGCTATTAAGAAAGGGCTGATGACTCACCTATGACTTTGTCTCCTCTGAGAGCCCTGCTGGGCTCTGTCACAGCCTGGAGACCAGAGACTCTGCAGTGAGTGTACCCTGTGACACCTTAACAAATTGGTGTGGCACAAGCTCATTTCTTTGGAGGGTTTTCTGGTCCTGCTCTTGGACAGGAGAGGCTGTGTGTGATGTGGGTTTCCTGGAAAATCAGTCCTAATTGTGGAGCTGCTGGGCTGAGATGAGTGAACAGCAGGCAGGATGGCTTTGGTGGGCATCCCCACTTTGGGAAAAAACAGTTTTCCAATTCCATGGTGTTCTTGCTAACCACAGCTCATTTATCTCCACCCCCTCATGCCTGTACCCAGCCATGTTGCCTCCTGGGCTGGTTTTTGTGTCCCTTGATGTCTTTCTCCTTGATGATCATCTTTTCCAAGCTCATATGGACTGACTGCTCCTGTAAATATCTAACCACTGGACAGCTTATTTCTCCTTAGGTTAGGAAGGACTCCTGCTAAACAGGCAATAGGAAGTTTTTTAAATGGAGTTAATTGTTGCAAAGAGCTCAGCAGCCATTATGTACCAACTTCTGATAACATCACTCCTGCTAAGGCCTTAGGATCTGGACAACAGCATGGACCATGTTTCCATGCTTGGATTTGATGATCTGAGAGGTCTTTTCCAACCTTAACAGTTCTGTTTTGTAACCTCTCAGCCCCTCACTTCCCTTCTCAGAGCTCTCATGCTCTCGATTGAAGAGTCACGCTCCTCCCAGTCTTCCTTCCACCTGCAGGGGAATGGCCAGGCACAGGTAACAGCTGGAAAAAGGGTTAAACTCCAGTTTTATAGGACCCCCCCTCCATGACTTTGTTTTCCTTTGCGTAGTTTCTTTTACAGAAGTAGTTGGAGCAAAAGCACTTTAAAAATTGCAGCTCCCCTTTCCTTCAGTGCCACATGGGACATGGTTTGGCTGTTTCAAAGGGATTTTCTGACAGCGTTGGGAGTTATGGGGAGAAACAGGGAAGGGGGTTCAAACGTGAGCCTTCAGGAGCATTTTCCTGTTAATTTGCATGGTTTTTGAGGGATTTTGGAAGACAGGGACCCAAACTGCTCTACTATGGCCAGAGCAGGAGGGCAAACTGGCTGCTCAGTGCTCCCGATAACAGGACGTTTTGGAGCAGCACAGTCATAATTTCCAAGAGATTGCTCAGAACTGGGAAATCCACATTGGGAAGAGTTCTTCCTGTAGGTGTAGTTTAGCGTCTTTTCTTATATGTATTTTCTTTCCCTGATTTTCCCTAAGCCCAGGCTAGGTTCTGGTCAGGACCTAGAGGGCAAGTCTGAGATCAGAGGCTTTATAAATAACTGTATTTAGTTTTTATTACTGATTTTGCAGCTCCAGAGCCTTGGCTGAAGATGGCATCTGGACAGCCACTGCCCAGCCTCCAGCTCACCTGGCCATCACATCCTACGCAGAGACAGGTTCTGATCCAAACCATTTTCCAGAGCTTGGTGACACTTTGGAAAGGTTTTGCTTTAATAGTGGTCAGCTTGTGGCATGGTTAGTGGGGGGGAAGAAATGGCAAGTAAGACCTGAATGACAGTGCTGATGTCTGTGTGTTAATTTGCAAGTGCCGTAGGTGCTGAAGGGGCTTCTTTTAAAACTTATATCCAGATGGCGGTTCTGAAAGCTGTGCCTGGATCCGTACGGAGTGCTGTGGTAATGATATTGAGCCATGCCTGAAGGAAAGGACACTGAGCATTTCTCAGGCATAAAGCTCTGAGCTGGGGAGCATTGAACTGGTTTTGACTGTTATCCTGATTTCTCCATGTGGGAGCTTTGAGCAGGAGCTGGAAGGCTGAAGGGCTTTGTGGTGGGATGGTGTCATCCAGCCACTCCCAGCTGATGTGAGTGGCCTCAATGGGCTGAGAAAACTGCCTGGTGTTACTTGAGGTGTCAAGAGCTCTGGTCCATTTGAGCTCCTGAGCCAGGGTTCTCTTTAATTGTATTTGCTTGTGGGATCATCTTACCTAGAAGATGCCACTTGTTTTCTCTGAGCTGCTGCCCGGAGACTGGGTATGGAGCATCACGAAGATGGTACTCAAACCCCTGACAAGAGACCAGCTGCTGGATGTTCCAGAGGTTTTGTCTGCACTGCGTGTGCTCTGGAAAGCTGAGTTTGGATGTTCTGCTGTTTCCGTAGTTACATAAGCTATTTCAAGAGGTCCCGTCTCAGTCTCTTCACAGTACAGGGAATTTAGGGACATGGTTTAGTGGTGGCCTTGGCAGTGCTGGGATAATGGTTGGACCTGATGATCTTAGAGGGCTTTTCCAACCATAATGATTCTGTGATAAAGCTGTTGGCTGCAAAATCCACTTTGTTTTCAGAAGCGTAGAGTTTTGGAAGTAGAAACTAGAGTGAAGGAATTGGAAGACATCAGGAGGTCTCACCAGGAGCTTACGCTATTTGAGAGGCTCAGTCTCTCAGCCCTTTCTGCTGGTACATCACAATGTGGCTCTGAGCCACTTGCTGGTGGCCACAACCTGCTCCTTGTTTTCCACACCTCCAGCAGTGCGCCTTTTCCCGGCTACCAGAAGTCTGGAGGAATTTGAGCTGGTCTTGGTGACTGCCATGCACTGGAATGGCTGCTCCAGTTGCTGAGAATTAAAAAGAAAGACCCACGTGTTAAAATCAGCCCCAAATTCCATGCGTTAGTGGTGGGTTTCTGTCCCTGATCTGTTGCCACAGCGGAGGCAGCGATGCCTACCTGGTCCCTGAGATGAAATGGAGGCAGCTCGATTTATGCTTCCAAAGTGCTTGGATACCATAAAGTTAATTCTTTTCCTGATGTCTTTAGATGGTGTGTCTAAGTGAAGCTTGAGGGGCTGCGCCATAGGAAGGGGATCAAAAGGAATATGTGATAAGTCCCAATCCATGAGCAATGATATTCAGGGAATGAGGCACTGCTAAAGCTCATTAGCCGAAGGGGTTCTGCTGAGGGTTGTGTAAGCAACCTTAATTCTACCACTGCCGCCTTGGGAGCCTGTGCTGCCACTCGCTCAGTCCCTCGTGCCATTTTGGGTTGGAAAATGATAGTTTTAGATAAGTGCTCCTAGTCTGTTGGCCCATCTGTGGGGCAGGTTGAGCTACAGGAAAAGCAGAGAGCAGAAAGCTGCTCCTTCCAGCTTCTTTGTGTGAGCATCAGATTGTAAAAGTACTCCTGGGTCACTTTAGGGAAGGAAAACAGTGGATAGGTGGACTGGTGCTGCCTTTATCCCACAGGGATAACACCACAAGCTTTGGTGAAAGCTCAAGACCCTGAGCTGCATCTGGAAATACTGGACAATGGCTTTCCCCGTGTCTCTGCGCCGGAAACACGATCCTCTTAAATTCCTGTAACTTTTAAATCCTTGACTGTGTGTCTGTTACCCCCTGGTTTTCCAGCAGCATTCCCAGTAAGGAATCCTGTCCTCCCTTAAGCCAACCATAACTTCGTCGTACCTGGTTTGAGGTCTCTTTTGTTTTGTGCCATTCACTCAGGTTCCAAGCCTTCTTCCCACACTGAGTAATTCATGTCTGTTAGCTCACATAATCCATACTGTTTGAATCATGGGAGCTCGTGGCTCTGGGGCTGGCAGCAATGTCTGTGGTGTGTGTTGGCAGATGACTTAAATTCTCCTGAAAGACTGTTTTTCTAGGTCATTCCTATATGAAGCTGATAAAACTGGCTCTGTCTGACCCATGTGTCACTACTGTACCCACAGCTCTTCACTCAAGGTGCCTTTGCACTGCAATCCTGCCTTCTGAAAGCAGGTTTTAGAATCTATTTCAGAAGTCTGTTGTGTCCCAGGGCTGCTGTTCCTGAGGGTTTCTTGGTGAGCACAGGTGACTCCAGCACTCCTGAGCCTTCTGAAGCACCACAGGACATTGAAGAGGTGTCTCTGGTCACTGCCAGAGCTCAGCGCTCGTCTACCCTCACGGAGAGCCCAGGACCTGTCCTGATGCTCCCCACCTGTGTGTGTGCACCATACATCCCAGAGAGGTGTCCATGCAGCTGGATGTGTCCCTGCTGTGGGCACTGCTGCTCTTGGAGCTGGCTGGTGGCTCTGAAGGCTTTGTGGATACCTTGGCTTGCAGTTGGTGTAAGACATGAGAGGGAATAGTCCAGCTGCTGCTGGTGGCCCACAGCCATCCCCTGTTCTGTTAGTGGGGTGGTGGGGAGAGAACACAAGTGAGACCCTCCAGCTGTCACCACGTGCACCTCGGGACAGAGCTCTTCACACGAGAGGTGTGACTTAAGCACCAAAGCTCTCATATTTTTTGGAAGGACTTTTTAGCTCTTTTGGCTAGGAATTTGAAAGCTTAATGCAGTCTATTGTGCTCAAGACTCACAGGCAGGCTCTCCATGGCAACTCTCCCTATACACAAAGCACCATATGGCTTTTTCAGAGGGGGAGGGAATGAATCCAGCAGAAAAGTCAACCTTTGTTTGTGGTGGTGTTTGTCTTTGCTCTCTGACGTGGAGTGTGGGGAGGTGGAAACACAGAGTGCTGATTCCTGGACATGGCTTCTGCTGGCCCTACCACCAGCAAGGGTGCAGGTGATCTCTGAGATGGTCTTTCATGGATTTTACAGTGGAATTTACTGTAAAAATGAACCCAGCCCACACAGAGACCCCCCACTCTTGTTTGGCTGCATACTCTGCACACAGATGGAGCAACCAGGCTCATGTTCATCCCCATCATGCTCATTCCCACGAAGAGCTGGGAAAGGCTCCAGGAGCCCTCCATTTGGGCAAGAGCTGGGCGGGAGGCAGGTGATGGCAGAAGCTGTTTGTGTGCTCTGCCCATGTTTTATACCCCTGATCCCAAAGGGAAGCCTTTGCTTGACTGAAAATCCTCTGTTCTCAAGCCCTTTTGTAAGGAAGGAGGAGAAAAAATATCTCTGTCTGTGTCTGTGGAAGAGTAGGAAGTGTTTGTGTGTCTGTTTGGAGGGGGAGGAAAAAAAATGATACAGAATAAGCAGAAGGGAGCAGCCTGTGCCTTTGGGATGCTCTGTGGTTCCCAGGGCTGCCATGGGGACTATCAGGATCACTGGAGATGTCCTGGCAGGGTGGGCACTGGGAAGGCTGGCTGGTTTGTCCCTCATGCCTGGCAGAGGTGTGAGATAAGGCAGCTGGAAGCCCTGGCAGTGCCCAGCTCCCAGCTGTGTGGCTGGAACCATGCCATTGTCAGCTTGGGCTCAGATGTGCTGCAAATGAAGGATTTGGGCTATGCCAGGGTATGCTCGGGGGCTGTGGGGAGCAGAGCTGTCCCCAGAGCTCCTGCTGGAGGGACATGCCACAGGGCAGACCTCTAGCTGGCACAGGATCAGGGCAGTGTGCCTGCAGCCTGCATCCCAGTGAGCTGATTCGGATCTTTGGATCCTCCTTTGTACATCACAGCCACATCCCTGGAGGTGGGCACTGCCTGAATGTGAAGTTCAGGAGATGTGGCTGGCTGTCCCTTCTGTGTGCTGTGATGTGGGCTGCCTTTCAGGAGCACTGTTTGGTTTTGTCCCTAGATCTGGGCAAAGGCTCCTCTTGGTGCAATCTGTCGAGGTGTTTCCATGGCTTTGCACCAAGCAGGTCACTGTCCTCATCCTCTTGGTCCTCCCTGATGCCAGCAAGGAGGCTCAGATCTCAGGATAACTAGTGGGAAAACTCCTGATCATAGGCTCAGACTCATTGTGGGGCAGTACAGGTGGAGACAGGGGGATGTTTGAGGAGAGGGATAATACCATCTTCAGATCATGGAATTATTAAGGCTGGAAAAGACCTCCAAGGTCATCAAGTCCAAGATCCTTCAGTGCTACCCCATTAATTAGGGCAGGAGGTGGCCTTGCCTTGAGCAGGGTCCTCAGGCAGCAACATTTCCATGTGTGTCCCATGGGCTTGCTCTGGTTTACAGGAGCAGCAGCCCCAACAGCTGGAAGCAGAGCTTGGAGCACCACCACTTCCATAGTGCCAGCAGTAGGAGAGCAGGAGACATCGGAGTCATAAATGGTGACCAAGACCACCTTCCATCAGCTGCAGCCCTAACCCTGCACTTGCTATGGAGCACAGAGTTGGATGGTGGCTGCTGGAAAAGCAGTTTACCTTATTGCTGGGGTTGACGGACAGCCTCACCCCTGGGAGCCACAGATCCAGGTGGAGTGGGGAGGGGGGTCATTTCTTGGTGCCACGTTTCAGCTTCTCCCACCCCCATGGAACCCATTGGTTTGGTGGCTCTAGTATCTCCTGCATCTGTGACTCTGCATTTAATGGTCAGCTGAGAGGCACCAGGGATGGTGGTTGGAGTGTTTGGGCGGAAGGGATGCTGCTGCAGGCCTGACTCCTTTCTCTGTCCTGTGCCCTAATCAGAGAATCCCAGCATAGATTGGGTTGGAAGGGACCTTAAAGACCACCTCATTCTACCCCCTGCCATAGGCAGGGACACCTTCCACTAGCCCAGGTTGCTCCAGGCCCTGTCCAACCTGGCCTTGGATGCTTCCAGGGATGGGGCAGCCACAGCTTCTCTGGGCAGCCTGTACCAGAGGCTCATGACCCTCACAGGGAAGAATTTCTTCCCAATATTCCATCTAACCCTGTCCTCTGGCAGGGGGAAGCCATTCTCCCTAGTCCTATCCCCCCAGGCCTTTGTCCCAAGTCCCTCTCCAGCTCTCCTGGAGCCCCTTTAGGCACTGCAAGGGGCTCTCAGGTCTCCCTGAAGCCTTCTCTTCTCCAGGTGAACCCCCCAGTGCCTTGAACAACTCCTAATCCCTTGACTTTGTGTTAGACACATGAAATTACTACAATGATTCCTTACTGAAAAATGGCCTTTCTTGAACCAGGAGATGGACCTGAAGCAGGAGCTCTGTCTGTGCCCCTCTAGGGAATATCCCCTCCGAGGGAGGCTGGCATCATGTGCCTTGTATGCCTCTTTCGTGTTGAGCCTGTGAGCTGTTTGCCTTGGCTGAGCTGCCATCCTACTGGGAAGCCACCAGCCTGAAGGACACAGAAAGCAGCCTCCTGTCCGCCGCCCGAAATCCGTCTGTGTGCCAGCCTTCCCAAGGAGCACTGACAGAACCCTCCCTGTGCCCGGCCAAGTGTATCGACAGCAGACAAACCCACTGCTGCAACTATCACAGCTCCAAGACATGTGGGTTTGAGCCTGCTATTTATTTTGGGACTGCAGCAGCATCTGATCCTGATTTGGTGTTTCCAGCCTGGGATCTAGGTCGTGTGCTGGATCAGGCATTAGCTGTTGCTTGAGGGAGCACAGGGAATTCATGCTCCCTTGCTCGCTGGAAGGGGTCGAATGCTGTGCTGCAGATGGCTGCTTGGGGGTGGGAGGAGGAGTGTATTTTAAAGATATCTCTGTGCAAACCTCCTGTTTTGCTGTTGGCCTGTGTGGATGCTCCTGATGTGTGTGCCACGGGAGGAGCAGCAGCTGAGAAAGGCTCGGAGCTGCCTGCTCTCCCCGCTGTTCCCATGGTACTTGGCTGTCACACATACATCTAATGTATTCCCTGCCCACAGCAGGATTAGAGCCTTCTGGGAGAAGAACAAGAGGATGCAGGAAATGGAGACAGGGAAGAAAGCAGGAAAAGGAATGGAGAGCATGGAAGGGTAGGGATGAATCCAGGTGCTGGCCCCTTCGGAGCAGCAAGGGGCCCTGTGGGACATATTCCAGAGAGAAGCCAAACGTGTGGCCTTCCACCCAAGGTGGTGGTGGGATGCCTGGATGCAGAGGTCCTTCCTGAAGGCTGAAGGCACCAGTGCATGCAGATGGAAGTTCCTGTCCCACTGCTCTCGTGTCTCCCAAGGCCATCCTTGGCTTGAGGGTGCAGATTTCCTCTTGGTGATTCCAATTCTCTGCTTCTTTCTCTCTGCAGACCCTGACAGCCAGCTGTATGATATGGGATATACCCCTGAGGAGGAAACCCCAGCCTGTCCTGATGAGTTTGATGACTTTGTCACATTTGAGGCAAGTATGAACTCTGTTAACTCCTACAAGTGTTGGAGTGGGACTAGAGCACAGAGGGTTTGCTGTGGAGAGGGGTGTTTGCTGTGATAGGGCCCAGGGATGCTTAATATGTGAAGACAAATCCTTTAATCTGTGGGTGACCGGCACGGAGAATTTGCACCAAGCATTTGGTACTGTGTAAGTCAAAACTGAAGCAAAAGCTCCCAAGCTAAGAGAGCAGAACACAGTGCCCTGGGTGAAAAGAGAGTCCCTTTCTGCACTGAAACACTGGTGACATGGGAAGGGGACCTGCTGCTCTTGGGTTTGTCTTCTGCTGGAGTTTCTGAGGCTGGAGAACCTGAGCTTGGTTTTGAGATGTAGCAGCCAGGAGCCTGCCTGAGAGACATGGCAGGGCCATGGAATGTTGGCACTCAGTGCTGTTTGGCCAGTAAAAGGCAGAGCAGAGGACAAAAATCTAGGTTTTCCCTCTGGTTTTGGGCTTGATCAAGGAGGCTTCTCTGATATGTGTTGTGTTCCTCTGGTTAAGGTTAAAGCCCCCATCCCTTGGTTCCCTCCTGTGTTCCTCAGTGCAGGAGCATGTTGTAGTGATGTCCTGTGCCTGCTGTTCCCACCTGGAAAGGAGGGACTTTCTGTCTGTGTCTGTGGGCTTTTGGGCTTGGCTTGGTTGGCTTACCCCATTCCCATTCCGTGCCTTCCAGCGTGGAGCTGAAGGTTCTGCAGGTGCTTTTGGAGCAAAGGACTGGCTGGCTCCTTGTTCCACATGGGAACTGAATCACTCCCTCTGCTTTTCCTTTTCCAGACTTCCCTCTTCAGGTTTGTGACTCTTGTGTCTTGGTAGCCTGGATGATTTTGAGGTTGTCCTGTTCAGGAGCAGGAGTTGGACTTCAGTGATCCTTTTGGTCCTTTCCAGCTTGAGATATTCTGTGGTTCTGTGTGATTCACACAGAATCATTTCTGGCAAAGGGGCTCCCAGCTTCCTTTGTATTTCTATGCATATATATATATGTGTGTGTGTGTGTATGTGTGTGTCTTTGCTTTCTCTAGTCTGTAATACATCATTTTGGCCTTGTAGTTTCATGATAAAAGGCTTGAATTTTTCTTCGGAGTTTCCTAATGATAAACTGGGTGTTGGACAGCTGATCATAGAATCACGGAACAGTTTGGGTTGGAACTTACAGTTCATCTCGTTCCACCCCCTGCCAGGAGAAGGAACACCTTCCACTAGCCCAGGTTGCTCCAAACCCCATCCAACCTGGCCTTGGACACTTCCAGGAAGGGACAGGCACAGCTTCTCTGGGCAATGTTGAATATTAGATTATTTTTCCTTTTTGAAAGACAATTACAAAACCCAGTAATAGCTGGGGAGAAGTGGGACAAGAAGGCAGGCAGGGAGATGGGTTTCCATTTTTTTTATCTGGTACAAGGTCACAAATGTGCTTTTTGATGCTGGACTGAGCAGCATGGAGGCTGTGACAGGCAAAGGCTTTCACTTTTTGCTCCTTAGACTTGCGTCAAGGGACCCTCTTCGCTGAGATTCCAAGTGGGGGTGTTTTCTGATGGCTAATTTAACATAGATGAACTCTGTCAGTGCTGCAAGCTATTCTGGGCAGGAAAACCAACAAGCCGGGCATGTGCCCTGCTGGGATGAAATACCTCTGCTGCTGGGCCAGTGTTTCCTTGAAACGACAAGGTGACCCAAAGGAAAAAGGTGATGAGTCCTGAAATCTCCTTTTCCAAAAGATCTAAATGGATTCTTACACTAAATTCAAGGTAGTAATCTAAATAACAGCTCTGTTGGCATCTACATTTAATATGCTGGGGAAGAATTATCCTTGTTGTCTTGGATACATGATTCGAAATAATTTCCAGCCTGCCAGGATTTTGTAGGAGGTCCAGCAAATGAGAACATGATTGAGAAATACCTGCTCAGCCCTGGGAGTGTAAAAATAAATTGGAGTCTCGGGTGAGGGGTTTTTTGGTCTCTTTTAGCTGAGCCGGGAGCTCTCAACTTGCATTTTATCCCATGTGTCCTGCAGTGCTGTACCTTGGGAAGCTGGAGGTGGTTCAGGGAAGCGGGGATGCGAGGAGCCATCATACAAAGCATCCTACTGGGATCAACAAAGGAGTGTTTTTCACTGGAGGTCCGGGAAAAGAGCTGGAAGGGGCTCCAGCAGGCCCTTCTTCCTTAGATACAGCATGAAATCACTAAGGCAGAAAACAGAATAAACAACCTTTCCCAATATATATATTCCATCTTGCTTGGATTCACCTGGAAGAGATGAAGGGGAAAAAAGCACCTTTCAAAGTAAGACATCACTTTTCCTCCAAGGAGACCTCCCACTCTACCACAAAGCAGCTTGTTCTCTCACATGTCCCTGTGTCAGACCTGGGAAGATGCTGCACAGCGAACGCTCAGCTCTGATGCTGCTACTGGGACCACCAGACAGTTAAACGGGATAGCTTCTTTCTCAGCCCCCAAAACACAGCTGGAGTCTCTAGGCACTATTGCTGTGGGTCATGGAGGGAAGGAGCAGAGCTGGGTTTTCTCCTCTCGTGTCACATCAGAGAATGTTTGAGAGGTGAGCTGAAGGAGAGGTGCTGAGAGTGGTTGTGGTTATTGTATCTGAGTATTGGCTATGGTCCCTCTTAAACAGCCCAGAGTTCCAGTGGCTGGAGTGCTTGGCTCTTACAAGTGCTGGGGTCCCAACAGAGAGCTTTTCTCCTAAATGTTTGTTTAAACAAGTGTAAACAAGTGCTTCAAGCAGCTTCCATGATACCGCCCTCTCTTTGTTAATAAGGTTGCTCTTGGTGACTCATCCCCTCTTCTGGTGACCGTCATCAGGGACAGCTCAGTATCCATGGAAAAACCTAACCTAGAACTGGTGTCTTTTAGACAGTGTTTGCTCTAGAGAGAACCACTGACACTTCCTACAGTAAGGGCATAAAAGCCTCTTGAAGGGGACAGGGTGTGACCTTGAGATCTTTGTAATGTCAGATACTCCCATAGTTCAGCCACTGGTGTGGCTTCTGGCTCTTGTTGCGCCATTCCAGGTCTGTCCATCAGACAGGTCTGTCTGTCAGACTGTTTTCCAAGAGGATTTCTGATTGTGTGGCTCAATTGAGACAGCAGCTCCTGCCACCACGGGGCTCCCTGTGCCTCCAGCTGGGCTTGCAGAGGGCTCATCCCAATCCCTATGGCTCCGCTGTCACATGTGCAAGAGGAACCTCCTCCCCAGGACATCCACCGGGAGCAGGGAGAGCATCTCCTGGCCGGGGTTACCTGCCTGCTGCCCCAGCAATGTGTTCTTCCCTATCCCGTTTGGAAGCGTGGGTGGGTACAGGGCAGCTCACTGCTCTTGCTGCTGCTAGGAAATGTCACCAAAAAGGAATGACAACTTTTTGCTTTGGAAAAACTGTGTGAAGGGGGCTTGGAGTTGGTCCATCCAGTGATATCCACTGTGTCTTTCACTGGGTGGGGGCTCTGTGCCCCTCTGCCCTGCTCCTGGGGCAGATGAGCCTGCTTGAGCGATGCAGAGTGGGAAGGCTGACTCTCCCAAAAGGAAAACAAGCCACAAAGATGCTGGAATTACGCTGGGGTGGGCATGGGTATGTATAACCTTAGGTGGGGTGGAGTAGAAGCAGGACAAGTGCAAGGCTGTGTTCCCTAAAGGCTGCCTGGGAGCACCATTTAAATACCACCATGCATAACACAAATAGTGATTTTTAGCCATGGGAACTCCTGTTTTGGGCCAGCAAGGTCAGAAAGGCTCTTGTTGAGATCTACAGCCATAAATCCTGCAGGTGTGTGGCGCTGTGCAGTACCTTGTGCAGGGCTGTTGCCATCTGCTGGGCAGCCACCGCGCTTCCTCCTGGAAGCAGCCAGGAAAACATCCTGCACAACCACAAGAGGGGAATTTGGCTTTCCCTGAAAGCCTTCACCCCTCCCCAGGCTACACATCCAGCAGCGAGTCCTACAGCATGGTGGGAGTGGATCTGGGGAGTAAAATGGGATTTGGTGAGGTCCCACATCTAGTTGTATTTTGGGAGCAGAGGATACTCCTTACTTTCCCAGCGTGCCTGTCCACAGGCACAGCTGGCAGAACTCCAACTCAGAATGTTCTGTGAAATTCTGTGAGACAGTGACCAGCAGCTTTAAGGTTAATACACCGTCCCTGTGAAACTGTGGCCTCTGTTAAAGCTGGAATTTCTTTTCATGTGGAGCAATTGAATTTAATGCTCCTTTGAGGGCAAAAATCAGAGTGAGACAATTGAAATCTACATTGCTGGATTTCTCCAGCTGCTGAGGGCTTCTGCAAAGGGGAGCAGAGACCTGTAGGATCCCGCTGTGTGTTGTAACACAGATGCTGTTGTGAGAGCACATGGTGACCACAGCTCAGGTGGGTGTGAGCTGGTCCCAGAGACATCGGCTGTCATTCCTCATGGATTGTGTTTTGCAAGGAGCCCATGTGGGGTTGTAAGAGTCTGCTACAGTTTTGCTGTGGCCCCGCCTGGTAGCCCTGAGGACCTGGGTCCTTCTTTCCTGGGACAAACTCCTGGGAATGGTATTTGCCTTCCCTAAGGCAGAGAGCTGGGGAGCACAGAGCATTTGGAGTGTATTTGCTGCCTTGGGAGGGACCTGCTTCGCAATCCTCAGCTTTTTACATGAGGTTTTTTCTTGTCTGCCTGTCCACACCACTGTTATCATGGGATGTGTGTCTGGTAGAGGCAAACCAGTCTGAAAAGAGAGAACTAAGTTTTGTAATCTCCTCTGAGATGCCCGAGGGGCTCAAAACACCAGGACAGACCTGGGTTCAGCTCTCCAGCTCTGACAGGGACTCTGTGGGCTGTTGCCTGACTATCCCAACAAAGGTCCCAAGTTGGTTGTGGGGATGGGGAGATGGAGATGAGAGCTCAGGTTTTCTGTATTGGCTCCCCATCTGCACTGGCCTCAAGAGGCTTCTGGTCACAGGGCTGGCCCAAAAGCACCAGCGTGTCTGAATGAAAGGTCACAAATCCCTCTCCACGTTGGATGCTGGAATTGGAGATGGTTTTGTCCAGAACATCTGGTGCACTCAAAATCTTGTAGGTGGCCAGAACTGCAGGGCTGTGGAATGTGACAGATGCAGTTTGGTATTTGTTTGGGTCTGCCTGTCCCTTGGGGAAGCACATGGAGCCCTGAGCAATGTCCCCACTGTCCCCAAAGTCTTTTTGCTCCCTTGCATGGACAGACAATTTCTCATCCCATGCACATGTGGAACAATGTCACAGTGAGTAAACACTCTGTGTTATCCTTGTCTTTGTGGGTTCATGGAATGCTTTGGGTTGAAAGGGCCCTTAAAGGTCATCTTGTTCCACCCCCTGCCATGGGCAGAGATATCTTCCATTAGACCAGGTTGCTCCAAGCCCCATCCAACCTGGCCTTGGACACTTCCAGGGATGGGGCAGCCACAGCTTCTCTGGGCAACCTGTGCCAGGGCCTGCCCACCCTCATAGGGAAGGATTTCCTCCCAATATCCCATCTAAGCCTGCCCTCTGGCAGTGGGAAGACATTCCCTCTTGTCTTGTCCCTCCATCCCTTGTCCAAAGTCCCTTTCCAGCTCTCCTGGAGCCCCTTTAGGCACTGCAAGGGGCTTTCAGGTCTCCCTGAAGCCTTCTCTTCTCCAGGTGAACACCTCCAGCTCTCCCGGCCTATCTCCAGAGCAGAGGGGCTCCAGCCCTTGGAGCATCTCCATGGCCTCCTCTGGACTCACTCCAGCAGCTTCACTTCCTTTTAATTTTGGTCCCCTACAGCTGGAGGCAGCTTTGCAGGTGGGGTCTCACCTGCTGCCCACACTGTTGATTAGACAGAAAAAAACCCCATAATCACATCACTAAAACTGCTTAACTGAACTCCCAAATCAGTCTATGGGGAGAGCTTGGTAACTGAAAACCTGAAAACACCAAGGAAATTCATTTCTTGTGGACTCAGTACTGCATAGGGAGGAGGATGGGAGCGTAAATTGCGCACAAATGTTCCTGAAGGCAGGATCTGAGTGCATGGTTAGGGTGTGAAATTTCTTTGCTGGTCAGAAGAGGTCCTGACTGAGGTGTTTGCCTGGTACAAAATAGGCTGGAAGGAGTTTGGAAAACACAGACCTTGAAGCCTTATCTTGAACTCTGAGCAGAGTGTGTGGGATTGGGAAACGTGGGAGTTGGGCTGTAGGACGCTGGGAAGGATCAGGAGGGTAGAGGGGGCAAATGCTGGTAGCAAAAGTGTCTCAATAAGAGTTTGGGAAGTAAAATGGGCAGTGGTTTGGGTTTCTTAAAAGCTTTAGTGTAGGGGTATCTGATTTTTGGTTCTCACGGGGGTTCTAGATCTTCCCCAAAGAAGAGGTGCAAAAGGGCTGTGACCTGCTCCACTGAGGAGCAGATCCAGGCAGAGCTTGGAGGAGAGCTTGGGTTAAAGCATAACTCCCTGCTGCCCTGCTCATGAGCAGGAATCCGCGCTGGCTCTGGCCTCGGCACGGAAGGTCAGCTGGTTATCAAAGTGCAAGACATTTGTAGTCAGTGCTGTTGAGTAGTGGATTCTGCTTGGAGTTCTGCGCCTCAGGAAGGATGTGGACAAGAGGACAGCAAGGATAACCGGGAGAAAATGTGATTTGGGAAGGTAATGGAAGGAAGGAAGGAAGTTTGTTTATTTATCTGGGACAGGCAAGACTGTAGGAGCCTGAGGCTTGAAGTATATGAAGTTTCTGTGAAGAGGGAACAGAAAAATAGACAAAACCCTCCAAACTTGTGGGTTTGAACAATGCATTGCACACCTTGTGCTGCTGAGGCCTTTGTCTCCAAACACTGAGAGCGGCCATGGGGGAAAGGAGGATCCCATGGATCACCCATGGTGCTGGCTCTGCTGGGCTCCTCTTTGCAGGGAGCAGCTGCTGAGGTGAGAGCTCGGGCAGCACTGGGGTGTTTATAAACTCAGCTGGCATCCACACCCAAGGCATCAGCCCTTCTTTGGGGTCAATATTGTCACAGCCTGCCACAGATCACCCTCTGAGTCACCCAGACAGGTGATCGAGGGTTGCTTATCAGCAGGGAAGTGCTTCTGATTTTCCCCTGGTGAGCAAGCCAAGCTTTATTTACCCCTCTATTTGTGGCTATAAGGAAGGAATTTGTCATTTACTGCTTAAATATTCACCAGAAGTACCAGGAAGGCTGAGATAAGCCTCTGTAGGTCGTCTTCACATTTAACCTTTTTATTTGGGGATAGTTTCATGGGAAGGAAAAGCGTGAGCACCTGGAGCAGGACTGGCCGGGCATGGGGCTTTAGAGACGTACTTTTATTTTGGAATTCACGTAAGCGGGAGGCTGGGGCGCTGCGGTCACACGGCAGGGAAGTGTGGCTGAGCTCCCGTTCCTTATCGGGGAGCTCAGAAACAAAAGGCGCTCTGTTGGGACCAGCACTCACTCCCTGGTGGCTCCTGGACTTTGCTTCCCTCCTGCCTCCCAGGAGCTGTGAGCGCTCCCGGAGCTGGGAAGCTCTCAGGCAAGGAGGGGATGTGTCCACAGGTGGGTTTTGGGTGCTAACACGGAATGAGGGGAAGGGGCTTTTAGAGGGAGGCAGTTCTGTGGCGCCGGGGGCCGTGCTCAGCCCTGGAGGTGCTGGGAAGGGACAGGTTGGGAATCCACCTTATGACTCTTTACACAGGCAGTGTAGGACAAAGGAGAAAGATTTAACTTAAAAGAGGAGAGATATAGATGGGATGTTAGGAGGAAATTCTTCTCTGTGAGGGTGGGGAGACCCTCGCACAGGTTGTCCAGAGAAGCTGTGGCTGCCCCTGGATCCCTGGAAGTGTCCAAGGCCAGGCTGGACGGGGCTTGGAGCACCCTGGGCTGGTGGAAGGTGTCCCTGCCCATGGCACGGGGTGGAGTGAGATGAGCTTTAAGGTCCCTTCCAACCCAAAGCATTCCATGATTCTGTGATTCCATGATGTAACCTCACAGTCCTCTCTGCCTGGGTCCTCTCAGGGGAGTCAGGCTGGGAGGGATGGTGCCTGCAGACTTTGGAACTGGTGAGGACAGTGTGCCAAGATGTCGTGTTTTGTGAGCTATGTTTTGGTTCGGGCATTTTTTGGGGGTGGAAGGGTGTTCTGTTTGCAGTTCTCTCGCTCAGCCCTGAGGGGTATAACTGAGTGTAACAGCCTCAAACCCCAAATTCAGGGGTCGAGTTGTGACAGTTGCCTTTGCCCAAGGCTGAGCACAGGCTCCCTGGCTTCCCTGAAAAGTTGACATTGCCTGAATAAGTGGGAAGACACAAATATTGTGGGCCAGAGGTCAGTGCCATGCTGCCTGCAGTGTGAGGTGATGTAGTGGCACAGTGGCTTTTTGGAGGCTGAGGTGTCCTGGGGTGTTCCAGGGCTTTGGGGGTGGCAGCACTAATGTAGACTCAAGTGGGACTGTAAACACAACTGTAGCTCGCAAGACAATGTTCCCAGCCTGGCACTGGCACCACTGTCCTGGCCACAGGGTGTCTGTGGAGGGTGATTTTTGTAGCTGGCTTCTCTCCCCTCATCCTGTGTGCAATCAGGGCTGGAGTTCTTCAGAAACAGGTTCACACTGCCAGGAAAACAGCGTTGTTTATCCTTTTCCTTGTCACTCACCTCCCCTCCAAACCTGAGTGTTTGTGGCCAAGGACAGCAGAACTTTGGGATGCCAGGACAGTTCCAGGGACCAGCTCCATGGAAAATGCCTGCAAGGACCCTGTCTGGGAGCCAGACTTGGCCCTCTTCTCCAAGGCAGCGCCTTACCGGAGAGAGCTTCGGCTGAAGCTTCTGTCCATCACAGATCAAAGCTGAGCCTGGCCCTGCCTGGACCTTGCAGGTGACTCCCAAGAGTCTCGTTTCCTCTCCTCATACTCCAGCATCCTTTTTTAAATCTATATGGAGTTTATAGCACTTTACAACATCTTATCAAGTAGTCTTTACTCCCATGTGTAATCACATGCCTGGAATAGATGAGCTGCTGCTGTAGAAGGCTCCTAAAGCACTTCATCATCTCACCGGTTTCATTGGGTCACGTTATGTCATCCCAACACCGCATTCATCAGTTATTTTCCTTTTAGAAGCAGAAGTGCTCACTTGAGCTTCCAGATCCCTGGAGTTTTGCCTTGAACAGGCAGAGATGCTTCCAGGTGGCTCGTGTCCTGCTCAACCAAGTGTGGCCCTGAGGAAAATACCTGGTGGAGGAGCTTGATTGGGTGTTAAGAACCACAGTCAAACCCTGATCCTCTTCCAGTTTGGGGCATGAGTCCCAGCTGTAAGGTCTGAGGTTTGCCTGAAGCATCTGAGGTATGTTTTATTTGATAAAAGCTTAAAATACACTGATACTGGTGACACCAACCCCCATTCTGAACATGGTGGGTACATCCCTGGCATGTCCTGTGGGGTGCTTGTAGCCCAGCCTGGCTGCCCCAAACCCACAGATGTCTTTAAGTGTATGTGGGGGGTTTTTTTACGCTGAAAAACGTGTTTACTTTTTGCCTGCTCCCAGAAAGGCAGATTTGGCTGAAGGAGAGCCAGGGTTTTAAAGGGTCAGTGCACAACCAGCTGCTTGTGAGGCCATGAATAAGAACTTTCTGCACCCACATCTTTGCCCAGGGACAGAGACTTGGCTTGGCTTTGTTCTGTCAGGCATTTGGCAATACCTAACCC
>VWZF01005265.1:206148-233165 GCA_013396755.1 Sclerurus mexicanus | reverse complement strand
CCCCAGCACCCCCCCCCCCCCCCCCCCCCCCCAATCCCAGCAGGGTTAGAGTTAAACCCTGGGCTGGGCCCTTGAGAGGATTAGGCAGCAACAAGGAGGAGTGAGCCTGGCACACAGGCTGCCCATGGAACTTAGAACATAGTTAGGATGTATTTGGGACATGCCCAACTTTTTCTCTGCCGTGCCTTTGGCTGGACAGGGGCTTGTCATCAACCCTGCAAGTCGGAGTGCCCCCAAATCCCAAGTTGCAGCTGTCTGGGGAGTGTGCGTGGAAAAAGCTTGTTTTATTGGGGAAAAAAATCATGGCAAACTTCCTAGTGGTTCCTGGGCTGCCCTTTCAGTGCTCAAAGCACAGCGTGAAGGTTTTATTTCTCTTCTGGAGTTGGGGGGCATGGCTTGGAAAGGACTGGATGTAATTGGAAAGGTGACTGTAGCATCTACCCTCTAACGTGGTCCCCTCTGTTCCCGCAGATCCCACCCACATGACCTGCCCCTGGGCTCGGACCTCAGCCATTCCATCGTCACAGTCATTAGTGGAGAGGAGCACTTTGAGGATTATGGAGAAGGGAACGAAGCAGATTTGTTCTCGGACAGCTTGTGTAATGGGGAAAGCAGCTTTAGCAGCAGCTCGTTCCTCTCTCCCAGGTAACTCAGCCCTGGCACTGTTTAACCAGATTCAGTTGCTCAGTGCCTTCACTCTGCTTTGTGAGAGAGGGGTTTCCTTGGGCTTTGCAAGACAGGAGTCCTGGAAAACTTTGAATACAACAGGATAATCAACTTGGAAATGAAAGAGGAATTCTCTCCCCCAAGTATTTCTTTTCCCTGATTAATGCCCGTCCTGCCACACAGAGGCACTGAAGCCCAGGAGCAGGTGGAAGAGCAATTTGTATTTCCATGCATCACATTCCCAGTCCTATTAGGGATGTGACTCCTCACAGAATCTTCCAGGAGAGAAAATCACCATGGAGCTTTACCCCTGGTGATGCTGGATGACTTTTACTTTTCTTTCTCTTTTATACTTCTGTTTTGGGCTTTGATCCGATGCATGGTTGGATTTGCGCAAACTGTGGCAGCATTCCTTCCCTAAGGATACATGGAGCAACAAGTAGGCTGTCGCTTTTTCTCCTTGCTTTAGGGTCTGAAACTCGGAAAAAGTCAGTTTTTCCAGCCCCTGCAGGATGGACTGAGGAGGTTGTATGATGGTACAAACCCCACAAAGACTTACTTTTTAAGGAGAACAAGTAAAAGCTGGAATATCATCCAGTGCTGCAGCAGCCCACAAGTCCCTCTGATGATAGATAATGCTGGGAGTGTGTTTTTCCACTGAAAGCACAGGGCAGGAGTGATCCCTGCCAGCCACACACCTGTGTTCAAATCAAGAACATACTTTTTCCCTTTGGGATGGTACATTTGTGCCTTCTTGCAGCAGTGTAAACTTCTCATAACTTTGTTTTTGCTGTTTGCCTGTTTTCTCCCAACTTAGCAAAGACCTTCAGAGAGTTTGGGCAACTCTGGGTGCAGGGATTTGCTGGTGTCAAACCTCCCCTCCCGGCCCTGTGCTGCAGGTCAGGGCTCATTTCTTTTTGGTGGCTGAAGGTGTTAACTGCATTAGGAGAGCTGCTGTAAAGAATTCCTATTTCATTCCTTCAGGAAACCAGTACTCCATGCTGGGATACCCTGCAGAGGAAAGGGCACAGTCTCATTCATGCTTGTCCAGGAAAGCTGAGGAGAGTCGACTGTACTGGTGCTGTGTCATAGGAAGAATTCTCTGAATAAAAACCAGCCTTGATGTTCATGTTGCCTTGAGGATGGTCTTCCAGCCTCATCCAGAAGGCTCCTGGCCAGAAAATACCCAGCTAAAGAAGCTTTACAATCAGTTAAACTTCCTTCTTCGTTAACATCAGTCCAGAGCTCCCAGTCCTCCTGCACTCCCACTGTTCCAGATTTGCTCTGTCAGGCACCATCTCTCCTCTGCTCTCTCTCTTTGGATCTTATACAAATCTTATCCCATCTTCCCTGTGCCAGGAGAGGCTTGCTTGGCCTGTGGCCTGTGGTGGTTTTTGCTGGAGACTTGCTACTGGGGCTTGCTGGGGAGATAGGCTGGAGATAAACCCTGCCAAACCTCCAGAGTCAGGCATGTGAATCTATTTTCCCTCATGCCTCTCAGGTCTGGCCTCACCTTAGATTATGATTGCATGTGTGAAGGTCCTTGACTGATTATTCCCTGAGACTGTGCTGGTCTTCTTGACTTTAGACAAGGAGTGACAAGGCAAAGGGGAATGACTTCCCACTGCCAGAGGGCAGGCTTAGATGGGATATTGGGAAGGAATTCTTGCCTGTGAGGGTGGGCAGGCCCTGCCACAAGTTGCTCAGAGAAGCTGTGACTGCCCCTGGATCCCTGGAAGTTTCCAGGTTGGACAGGGCTTGGAGCAACTTGGGCTAGTGGAAGGTGACCCTGCCCATGGCAAGTGGGTTGGAACTGGATGATCTTTAAGGGCCCTTCCCATTCAAACCATTCCAAAATTCTGAGCAGCCCCACTCTGTTCAATGCAGTGAAACCTGAAAGAACCACTGGATGTCACTGGTTCGGGCTGAACTTTTTTTTTTGCTGCATTTTGAATACCAGGAATAACATCACTTGTAAGGGGCCATATCTCCACACACCATCTCCATGCTACAGGAGTCTCTAAACAGGAATAACATGAACAAATTTCCTGCCACAGCTTCAGCTTGTTGCCAGAGGACTAACACAAACCCCAAGAGCCTTCAGGGAACACTGTGGGATATTGAATTTCCCTGCTTAGTCCTTACGTGTGTGTGTGTTTGTGATGCATCCTGTTGGGTTGCCACCTCTTCCTTGGCATGTCCTTCCAGTAGGAAAAGTCTTTTGGTAACGCTTGCTGAGAAATGAAAGGGAAAGCTCCTCACATGTGCTATCAGGGAGCACCAATGACATGTGGAAGGCAAACATTGCCCCAGGAGATGGAGGAAGGCAGCAGGAAGGCTCTGTGTCAAGGAACCATAGAATATGCTGAGTTGGAAGGGCTCCATCAGGATCACTGAATCCATGGGGCATGGCTATGTGCCATGAGGGTGAGTGGGGACACCCTGGGGCATAGTGGGGCTGAGTTCTCACTCACTCAACGGGCATGGAACCAGCACAGCCAGAGGCCAGGGAGATTTTTACACACCCCAGGAGTGGCCAGGCTGGCCCGGGGGTTCTCCTCCACACTTCTATTCTCATTTGGATTAATGCTGGTTAGATTTGGGTTCCAACCTCAGCCAGGGTGCACCAGCCAGGGAAGGAAACTCACCCACCAGTGCCTAGAAAAGGGCACATCCCTTCTTCAGGTGCCACTCAGCTGCTATCACCTCTTCCCTGCACAAAACCTGAGCAACTGACCTGACCTGTGTCCTGCTGAGAACGGATTATCCCAGGTCCAAACCTGCCCGGGAGGGTAGGGGGAATGGTTTTCAATTTGATTTTTTTTCCAGGAGTGGGAAGACATGAGTAATTTGGCATTGACTGGTGAACAGTTGCCTATCTAAGGGGGCTTGGAAATACTGTACAGACAGCACAGACTCAAGGCCTGACCCTGGGGGTGACTCTGGCACCCCACTGCCCCCAAAATGGGGCTGAGCCAGGGGGCCCCCTGGGGTGTCCCACACCCTAAGCATCCCCCGGGCCAGGACTGGTGTGTATCTGTATCCTGGGATTCACTATCCCTTTCGGATACCTGTTGGTTTTAAGCTTGCTTGTGTTTGCTCACACCTTTACCTGTCTTTCTTACTAAACTGCTTTGGTTTTTCAGTATTAACCTTTCTTTGATTCAAGTCTGTGGTTTCCAGAAGCATATTTTCCTACAGAAAAGATTTGTGGAGTCTTATTTGACCCCAAATTAATACAAACCCTTTGCTGATTGGAATCCCTCTGTCCTGCCCAAGGCATGTCAGGTGGAGAAGTGACTCCCAGCTTCCCAAGTTGTTAATGTCCTGTAGACCTCCGTGTCCCCTTCCAAAATGGCATTCCATGGCAGCACTGCTGCTTACTTTCTCTGGCTTCACTTTGTGGGAGAGAGGGGTTGAACTGCAACTGCCCATTTAATCTTAGCTTAAAAGTTCCTTGCAATGAAAATCTGACTCTGTGCATTACTGACAGTGGCTCCACATCAGCACAGCTGCTTTATTTTTAGAGCCTCCCATTGGAAAATGGGACATTGACCAAAGAGCCCCTGCCCTGGGGAGCCTGTTCAGTGCCCAGCCACCTTTTCGTGATATCCAGCCTAAACCCACTTTAGATTCACCCCTGACTCACAGTGCCCGGTCCTACACTGAATGAGGCAATCTAGAACCAGTGCTGGAGTCTCCTGGACAGATTGCCTGGAAATTCACGTTGGAAAGTAAACTTTGTAGTGGTGTGGGTTCATGGGAAGCACTCACCTCACCTGCCCTGGGCTCTTGGGGATCCCCCACAGGAGCTGATTGTCACAGGGGTTTGGAAACACAGGCCAAACTTGGCTGCTGGGAGTCTCTAGGAGGAGGATGATACAAGTGTTGCTAATTATGAATTATAAATCAGCTATATATTGTTGGAAGAAATTATAAATTATCTATGTATTGCTATAAGCTACCTCATATTGACTGCAATTTGGCTTCTAAAATCAAGGTGGGAGTTGACCCAGTCTGCCCTGACGTTTTTAATGGCAAATCTCACATCTCCCACCAAAAGCTCTCCTGCCCCCTGTACCCTGAGCTTGTGGAAGCCCCAGCTGAAGCTGCTGCCTGTGGTTCTATCATTCTGTTGAAATGACCCTTGTGATTTCTCTAGCACCAATCCGCTCGCTGCGAAACTGCACAGCGTTCTCGCAGATGAAGCTTTTGAGTTTTACTGTAGCCAGTGCCACAAACAAATCAACCGCCTCGAGGATCTTTCTGCTCGCCTGAATGATCTTGAAATGAATAGGTAATTGTGGCCCTTTCAGTGTTGGGAATGATGTTCTGGAAGGGAAAACTCTTCTTGTCTTGCCCAGCTTTCCTTTTGCTGCATTGGTCAATTCCTGTGAAAGGGGACGAGTTTCACTCAGCAAGCTGGGACTCTGCAGGTGGGAAAGGTGGTGATAATCTTAAAAAGAGTAAGCAGAAGATGCCTTTAATCCAAACCATGGGGGCTGGGAGGCAAGAAGAGTGTCCCCTTCTTCTCTGGGCAGCCCCTTTGTATGTCCTGTGAGTGGTGGGGACCTCTCCCAGCACTGGATGCCATGAGCTGGTCGTGTACAGTATTTCTGTTACCAAGGAAAGACTGGCAGTAGTGTGGAAGCACAGCTGAGCTGCTGGTTCAGGGTTCAGCCTGGACGGACAGGGACAGCCTGTCCTTCCACTGCGGCAGTATTCTGAAGGAATCAGTTACTCCATGTGGCTTCGGAGAAGTCAAATCTTGTCTCACTCAGCTTCCCCCACTGCCTGTGCCACCACAGGCTGGGGAGACATGACAGACACCAGGATGTTTGTGTAGGAACCTGACGAGTTTTGGAATGTCCTTTTGGAGGCCTACCAACCAGCAGCTGGATGTGCTGGTTTGGGAAGGGATTTCTGCTTGTTGGTTTATTTATTCAGACGAGTTGTGGAGGTTTGGGTTGGCTCCCTGCCAAACCCAATGGCCAGCCACACAGATTCCCCCCTCCGAAGAGAAAAAGAAAAAAAAAACAAAAGAGAATTGTAGTAAAAGTGTGTATATATATTCACATATATTACAATTAAGTACAATCAAACACTATGAATCTACAGAATAAGAACCTCAAACAACTCCAAAAGGGAAAAGGGGAAAGGGAAAGGGAAATGGGACAAAAATAGGTAAAAACAAACAAAACAGATACACACACACTTGTAAACTCAGGGAAAAGCTCAATAAGTAACTAATACAATAAACTCTCACCAAAAATAACCTCCCTCAAGAGAAACAGTAGAGATCTCCACCTCCGAACGACTGAGGCACCAGTTTCTCCAAGAGGCCTCAGCTCACACAGATAAGAGCTGAGCCGACACAGAGACCTGATGTCCTCCCCAGCACACGAACAGAAGAGAGAGAAAGAAAACTTTCCCTTGTCTTATATACCCCTGATTACGTGAAGGAATGGTGTGGAATTCTTCCTTAGTTATAACCTGGTTACTAGGGAAGGCCCAGACCAAAACCAAGAAAACTAAACCACCACACCACTTTAAGCCCACTGAATGGAAGGATGGTGGTATTAATGATAATCATTCTTCTCATGGCTGGTGGGCCTCTTCAGACCTGGTTTTTGGTCATGCTCTTGGTCCCTGTCTGTCCTCTACACAGACAGGGGGACCTGGCAGCTCTCCTGGACTATATAGGCATGGCAAGAGAACTGGAAAACAAACAGAACCTTGAACTCTTTTTAACGAAAAAGAATGTCTCTCTCTTTTTCTTTCTTGGGTAAATAGTTTTCGTTGTTGTTGGAGACCTGGAGAGTCAGTGATGGGTCTCAGTTTATGCGGTTATTATGTAAGACACTGGTTTTCCCTGGATGCCCCAGTAGTCCCACTCCATTTGGTTTTTTCCACCAAATTTACCTGCAAAGGTGAACTAACACCTCAGAGCCTCCTGTGATGGGTAGGATTACCAGCGGAGGCTTCCCTGTCCCATGGTCGGAATTCCATAGGTTTTGATTTGGCATCTGCGGAGGTGCAATTCATCCATCTGTGCACAGGGTTTTCCAAGCACAGATTGACTGGAAATGTGTTCCAAGGGCCCTGATGGAAGGGATAAAGCCCACCTTCTCTGCGGTGAGGATGAGAGGGATCCTGTTGTTCCTGCCAGCAGCACCAGTGACGTGGAGCCCTCGGAACTGGGGACAAGTCCCAGATTGTGGACAACCAGAGCAGTAGGAACTGGACCAAAATCTGGGACAAGCCTGAAGACATCTGCTCCAGGGGATTCTGGCAGCTGGGATGAAGCCCATAACAACCTCATTCTTAGAAATTGTGGGGTTACAGTGTTTTATCCTTGGAGTAAACTGGGGACTGTGCTCCCAGCACTGGGACGCTGCTTCCCGAGCCCACAGAACAGGGAAGCAGGGAAGAATCCTCAAGGAGCTTGGGATGAAGGGGTTTGTGACTGTTTTGTTTCAGTGCCCTTGCAGCAGAGCTGGTGTCCCACCCCTCAGCAGGTGCCGGCATCGCTTTGCGATGAGCTTTTTGCAGAGGAAAATA
Organism: Sclerurus mexicanus; assembly: GCA_013396755.1. NCBI lineage: Eukaryota > Metazoa > Chordata > Aves > Passeriformes > Furnariidae > Sclerurus > Sclerurus mexicanus. The sequence goes on along the minus strand of VWZF01005265.1, from coordinate 225,938 downwards.
TTTTCGCCCCCAGTGCCGGGGACATTCCTTACAATTCCTGGCAAACCCCAGGGCCTGACCTCCTCCCCTCGGGCAGGCACCGAGCAGCCTTGAAGCCCAGCCAGGAGCAGCTCTTGTGCTCCCTGGAAATCTGGGATTTGAGGATGCACTTTGACATGAGGGCTGGTCACCCTGACAACACCCCCCAGTCAGGCTTTGGGGGATTTTTACAAAGAAAGTTGTCCTGAGTTATTTTAATTCTTCCTTCAAAGAACTAATATTGCAGCTCCAGACAGGAATGAACTCCCAGATTTTTTTATTATTTTTTTTTCCTCAACTGAGCTAAACACCAGGGAATGCAGTTGCTGCTTCTCTGCTCGAGTTCTCTGCTGCCATCGTCAAGTGAGGATTTGGTACCAGTGATGTGGCCCAGTGGCATCTGTTTGGCATCTGTTTAACACCAGCCTCTGTTTGGTGGAAGATGAGGAGTGAGATCCAAGCTCTACTCACTTTACCAGCATCAACCATGGCCAAAAGACTGGCAGGAGCATCTCAGCAGGGAACTGTTTCTGGAAAAGGCTGCTTTTTTTCTCAGCAGGGAAGGCCTGCAGCCCATCCCAAGGGGCTGGGACAGGGTCACACAGACCTTGGCTGCTCTAACGTGGTCACGCTGAGCATTAGCTAAGCCCTGACCGCTGTGGTATGGTGGTGGCAGCTGGCTTGGACACAGATCCAGGAGAGTGATCTCTGGCAGGTATCCCTGCTAAGGAGAGCTCATCCCCCTCCCCAGCCACTCTAACAGCCTGAAATCCAGACAGGGACACCATCAACAGCTCCTAAAACCTCTGAGCTCCAAGTAGGAAGCAATTCTCTGGTGATCCAGAGCCAAACAGGCTCCTTTCCTTGTGGGAAGGGCAGAAGGATGGATGTGCCCCTTGGCAGGCAGGAGCTGCTCCCTGTCCTCCATCCATGTGGCAGGAGCTCCGGGGAGTCGCCAGGGAAGGCCTGGGGTGCTGTGGGGTGCAGGAGATGTGGCTCACTCTGCCATCAGCACCAGGCTGAAACCTCCCACCCTCCCACTATTATTAGCATTTTCCTTGGGGATCAGTTTTCAGGCAAGGATCAGTGGGAGAGGAGAGTGTTGTGGGAGGCAGTGAGGTCTTCTCCAGCATTATTCCATGTGGTTTGTTATCTCTGTGGTGTTAAATTCATGCCTGCCCTTTACAGGGGAAGCTTGGGGGGGTGCATGTTGTGGGCGCTCCGTGCCACAGCAAAGGATGTGCCCTGGAGTCCTTGCAGTTTCCTGTTTCCCTTGCTCTCCACTGTCAGCTTTTCTAACTCTTTCCTGTTTTTTCTTCATTTTGCAGCCCAAATAAAAGACTTTCCAGCAAGAAGGTGGCAAGGTAAGCCCATACTCTGTTCCTGCTTACTTGATCTGTGCAAGCTGCCAGCTCCGCAGAAGGAGGACTGAAAATAAGCTTGAAGCACTTTATTTCTGGATATTCCATAGCCCTGAGGAAAAGTGCGTTTAATTCTGATATATTTTTCTGAAATGGGGGTTCCTCACTCATGCACACAGCTGGAGGCTGCTGGCAACCTGGTTTCTTCCAGGACAAAACTGGGGTGCTTTTCCTCCCTCGCCATCCTTCAGTGCCACACCAGGGGCATGTGGAACAGGGAAGGAGTCTCTAGAAGGACATGTCCCCCTGGGCTGTTCCACTCCCCAGTGTCACCATGGCGGGTCTCTAGAGTAGTCAGTCCCCCCACTTGGAGGGATTTCTCCAGCACCCCAAAAAATCCAGCCACCTTAGACAGCTCTTGGTCCTGTTTTACTTCACTCAGTGTCACCTTTAGCGCTTGACTTTGTGGGAGCAGCCCCTGCCCCACTCAGTCAGGGGCTCTGGGGCATCTTGGGGGGCTGCAGGTAACCCTGGTTTAATGGTTTAAGCTTGGTTTAAACCAGGTCTAATGCTGTGCTGTTTCTGTCCTGCACTGACTGACACCACCTGGTGTGATGTCAGTCATCTTTTCCTTGTGGGCATTTCAATCCCTGAGTGCACAGGGATATAGTATAAATTCAGGCAGTTTGCTCTGAATCTCTGGGGCAGAGGGTCTGTCCATTCTCTCAGTGGCACCTGGTGCTCTCCTTTCCTTTCCCAGCTTCCCCATCTCTCCTGTTGTCATGCCATCTTGATTTTAAGGATAAACTGGGTCTTACCTACGCCATCCTGCCTCTACTCAGGAGGGAGATTTCCCTCTGCACTTGTTGGCTTTTACTTTGCTTGTTTCTGAGCAGGACAGGGACACTGTGGAGGAACAGACAGCTCAGTTTGGGAATGCTCATACCCTGTGCCATAGCACTCACTCTGCTCCCCATACTGACCCTACACCTCTTCCTCACACTATGCTCTCACACTTCTCCATTTCTCCTGCGGTCAGCAGTCTCCCCTGGCATGATTTCCCCTCCTGGAAAGGAAGCAGGTCCTTGATAATACATTTCCTACTTCCAGTCATCTTACTTTCTAGAGCTTAGTTAAAAACACTGGCAGGAAAGAGGGTTGAAGGGAGCAATCTGTCCCCGGGTTTCCTGCTTTAGAACTAATTTTTGTCCAGTGGCAGGGATAATTTAGGGAGGATTTGAGTTAAAATTTTGGGAGTGGAGATTCCCTGCCTTTTGGGGGATTGAGCCCTCCTGGTTTTTGCAAGATGCCATTCTGAGGCTGGGACTTGTGGGCTTGGGTAAATATTGGTTAATTCAAGAGCAGTTGGGTTTAGTTTGTGATAAGGAGAGAGATAACAGGGCATTGCCTAGCCAGATCCTTAAGCACAGCCCAAAGCAAACCCTTTGTTGCAGATACTGTTATTACTGAACAATCCCAAAACATATGCTTTTGGAAAATTGATTTTATTTTGGTAAGGGCTGTTTCCTCATTTTTGTTACCTGGTTTCTGCTCCTGCCAAGAAATCTCAGCTGCTTAAGCCTTATTGTGCTTGGCACGATTTAAATGACAAATGTGCCCAAGACTTTTAAGTCTAAATATATACTGAGGGTGAGGATGCACAATCAGGCTGGGCCTTGGCTGTGGTCTCTTGGTAAATGCCAGTTATGCTTGTGAGCATTGACATGAGCATATTGTGCAGTGGGATGAATTTCAGAGCCAGTGTTACAAATTCCTAGGAAAAACTGAGGTTCAAAAGAGATCTCTGTGGTTTTCTCATCCATCTCCTGTGGAAAACAGGTTCTGATTTCCCATTGGTAGCTCCTGCCTGGGGCTCCAGAGCTGGAATACACCATCCTCCCCATGGCAGTAGCTCGACCCTGTGCCATGAGGTGCCATGGGGGTGGTGCCCAATCCAGCCCATTGCCAAGGTGTCCTTTAGCTCATCACAAAGCTGGGGACACTGGTGTCGCAAGGCCTAGCTAATGATTAGCTTACCCCGGGCTGTCCCAGGGGGGCTGGGGTATTTCACAACAGTTTTGGGGGTTTTACCCCCATCCCTCCCCTTGCACCCCCTGCCCCCTCTGCTTCCCCACCTTATCAGTCTCAGAGGGAGTACTCTGGCCTTTGCTGGCTAATCCACAGCCCAAGGCCATTCATACAGAAAGAAAGTGGAAAAAGGGAACTCTTATCTCTTCCCATTCCAAAGAGCAAGAGCAATGATCCTGGTATGAAGTCCCAGGAGCTGTGTCCACGTCTGTGCTCCCTGTTATCCCGGTTATCCAGTCTCTCTGAGGTGCTGGACTTCTTGGGAGAACTGGGTGGTGAGGGGGACGGGCTGCTCTGCCAGGGACCTGCCCATACCCTCCTCTGCTCCTCCAGCAGCGCAAGGAGCAGTGTGGCTAAATCCCTTGAGAAAAGGCGGTGGTGGCTGCGGAGAGGCGGGAGGTGGCTGTCCCCTGATGTCCCCATGGCCCGCAATCTTGCCACTGATGCCGGTGCTGCTCTGGGTCGGGGTGGTTTGTCTCTGTTTTAGGCAGCTGCACCAGACAAGCTCTCTGGCCGTGGGGGTGATGGAGGAGTCTTACCAGGATAACCTGGAGTGTACGGAAGAGGACATCACGGACAAGGTGAGGGGCTTCCTGTCCTTGGCACACTCTGCCTGTGCCGTCAGGATAAAGCTGATTTTGTGCTGGTCTTGCTGGGTTTTTCTGAGATGTTAAGAGGAAAGAATTATAGGACAAGAAGGGAGCAGGCCAGGAGCACAGGGAAGCTGTCTTTGCTATCCTGGAGAATTCAGTGCCTTGCAGTGCTCCCAGATCCACGGGCAGGATCAGGCTGAAGATCCTCTGGGTAGGTGGATGCAGGTGGAACATAGAGGGGATGGAGGATTAGAGCACTCCAGGGATTGCAGAGCTCCTGTGCTGGATCAGGTGGTGACACTGGAGCCTTCTCCAGGAGTGGTGGCTGTCACAGCGTGTCAGGAGGAGGGAGGGCTGTTCACAGGCAGCATTTTCATTTCTCCTTCACATAACAAGAGGTTCTCAAATTCTACTTTTCTGAGTCAATTCACTCGATGTGAAACAAGAACTTCCTTTTCTTGGCACACTCTTCCTGTGGCATCAGGAAAAACTGATTTTGTGCTGGTCCTGCTAGGTTTTACTGGGGTGTTAAAAGAAAAGAGTTACAGGGCAAGATGGGAGCACAGGAAAGCTTTTGTTTCAGCACCCTCAGCTAAAAATAGGGAAAAGAAGTCATGGGAAAGAAGAAGAATTAAAGACAAGTGAGTTGGGCCTTGTGTAGAGGTCTGCTGCAGTCCTGAAACTCCTTTGAAATGGCTTTTTAATTCTGGAATATGAATAGAGAGCTGCATGGGAAAGAGAAATACATGTGTGTGTGTGTGGCTGTTCTTGGAAATAATTATAATGCAAAGAAGAGCTTTAAAAATAATTAAAAATCAATGTTTTTCCAAACCTAAAAGTTGAAAAAGCCACTCATTCCTTAAGGCGTCTGACTTGAGAAACCATGGATCTACTGCTGGAAAAGGCCTTGGTCTCTGCATAGTTTTTTAATACTCACATGTCTCTTGCTCTTCTCCCAGAGGTGTGATTTGGGTTTTGCAGATGTATGCCTATTTGCCTGTCCTCCGTGATTGCTTTATGTGGCTATAAATGGGATTTGAATGAATAAAATGCACATACAGTTGGAATAAAGCCCATATAAGTACTCCCCTCTAATCCTTCTCCACCAGCTGGTGTTGACCCCTCCTATGTGACTTTATTTATCTGTAAATCCAGGGGTTCAGTCCTGTTCTAGGTGGAGGGCAGTTATTCAGCCTCAGGGCTGCATGTGGATGTAGCAGAGCTCTGGAGATCCCTCTAGACTCCATTTAGGATGTCATTAGGAAAGGGTTGAAGAATGGAAAGACTGAAGTGTTTGCCCATGTACTAGTACATGGGAGACATCAAAACCAGGGTGGAAAAGGATGTTTTATAAGGATGCTTTAAATCAAGGCAGAGGTGCCCCATTGCAGTGGCAACCCTCTGTTTTTAAGGATGATGGTGTGGGAGCTCTTCTGGGTTTATGGATGCCCATCCCAGTGGGTTTGGGTCCAGGTGGCTGAGCCTTCCTGTCCCGTCTCACAGGTGGTGTTTCTGGAGAAGCGAGTGACAGAGCTGGAGAAGGACACGGCTGCCAATGGGGAGCAGCACAGCCGCCTCCGGCAGGAGAACCTGCAGCTGGTGCACAGGTGAGAGCACAGCTGAGCATCTCCCGGGGAGCCTCTTCCCATCCATGTCCTGCCGCATCCCACCCAAAATCCAGGGCACAGCCCTGACCAGCAGCTAGGTTGAAAATTGACTCTATCCAGGCTGAAAGCAAGACACAGTGCCTTTTAGATTTTATATATGTTTTAATATGCATTTTTATATATGTATGTATTACATAATTTTTGTGTGTATTTTATATATTTTAAATATATTTTATGTATTTTTGTATATTTTATATATATCTTACAGATATTTTATGTGCTTCCCCAGCTCATGTGTCCATCCTGGAAGGCCTCTGGCACTCCAGGACTTTGCTTTTTGCTTTTTTTATAAATAGCTTTTAATAACATGAAGCTGTGTCAATGCAGGGTTAGGTTGGATACCCAGGAAAAGGTTCTTCCCCCAGAGGGTGGTCGGGCACTGAACAGGCTCCCCAGGGCAGTGGGCACAGCCCCAAGTCTGCCAGAGCTCCAGGAGTGTTTGGACAATGCTCTGAGGGACAGGGTGGGATTGCTGGGGTGTCTGTGCAGGGCCAGGAGTTGGACTGAGTGGTCCTTGTGCGTCTCTTCCATCTCGGGATATTCTATTTTTATTATATTTAATTTTCATTGTATGTTTATTTCTCTATTTTTATTTTATTATATATATATAAAATACACTTTCCTGCCCCATGTGTCCCTCCCAAAAGGTCTCTGGAGTTCCAGGGCTTCTTTATACATACCTATAGATAGATACATATACACATTATATTTATATACANCAGGGCCAGGAGTTGGACTGAGTGGTCCTTGTGCGTCTCTTCCATCTCGGGATATTCTATTTTTATTATATTTAATTTTCATTGTATGTTTATTTCTCTATTTTTATTTTATTATATATATATAAAATACACTTTCCTGCCCCATGTGTCCCTCCCAAAAGGTCTCTGGAGTTCCAGGGCTTCTTTATACATACCTATAGATAGATACATATACACATTATATTTATATACACACACACATCATATATATGTATATATAAAGTGCTTCCCTGCCCCATTTGTCCCTCCCAAAAGATCTCTGGAGCTGCAGGGCTTGGCTCCAGGACACCCCAGAACACCACAGGAAAGTCATGCTGATTGGAAGGCTTCCCATTCCAAGAGGACACGCACTTCATGCTTGCTCTCCACAGACTCTTTCTGGCCCTTATTTCACCCAGTAGCTCTGGGTGGGAGGTACAGCCATGTCCCTGCGACCCATCTCCACCCTCCCCACAGCCAGCCCTGATACCACTGCTGCCAAATCCTGGCAGGGCTGCAGCCCTTTGGATCCCATAAGATGTAATGTGTCTGTACTAACCTGCCAGGCCCCACTCTCCCAGGGTGTATTTACCCCAGGCAGATAAACCCGGCAGGAGTTTATCTACAGGGCTCTAAGGCTGTTAAGTAACAGCTGTGTCAGGGATCTGAGTGATCCAAACAAAGGTTTCCCTAAGCTCTGATAAACTTAGGAGTGAGGGAAATGTTTTCACTTGAGCAGCTTGGCCCAGAAGTGTGAATTGGCTTTGAGCAGAGTAAAGTGCTGAGTGTGCTCTGTGGTGGGGAGGAGTTATTCATCTGGGAAAAGCCTTCACCTGGACAAAGCCATTGCATAAATTCCAACTTCCTGCCCCATCCATGGAAATGTTCAAGGCCAGGTTGGATGGGGTTCTGAGCAACCTGGTCTAGTGCAGACAGGCTGGGAGAGCTGGGGGTGTTCACCTGGAGAGGAGAAGGCTCCAGGAAGACCTGAGAGGCCCTTGCAGTGCCTAAAGGGGCTCCAGGAGAGCTGGAGAGGGACTTGGGACAAGGGCCTGGAGGGACAGGACAAGGGGGAATGGCTTCCCACTGCCAGAGGGCAGAGTTAGATGGGATATTGGGAAGGAATCCTTGGCTGTGAGGGTGGGGAGGCCATGGCACGGGTTTGCCCAGAGAAGCTGTGGCTGCCCCGTCCCTGGAAGTGTCGAAGGCTGGGTTGGACGGGGCTTGGAGCAACCTGGGCTAGTGGAAGGTGTCCCTGCCCATGGCAGGGGGTAGAGCAAGATGAGCTTTAAGGTCCTTTTCAGCCAAAACCACTCTGAGATTCTGTGTTATGGCAGTTATGTTGGCACACAGGGAAGGGTGACCTGCAGATTCTGTATTTTTTCTTGGGGACATGAGAGAGTTGAAAAAGGGGGGTTGGGGCTGTTGTTGTCCTTTCCCTGGGCAATGACATCAGAAACAGCTGAAGGAGACCATGGCCACTACAGGTGGAACCACAACCCTGGGATTTACAGTTGGACTCAGTGATCTGTAAGGTCTTTTCCAGCCTCAATGACTCCATGAGATTCTGATTAAGTAGCTTGTTCTGGGTGACCCACAGGCTGTAGGTTATAAAATCATGACGGTGCTTCCACCCTCATTTCCCCTTTAAAGGATTTTGACACAGCCTCAAGACTTAAAAAACTAGTCAGAGACAACACCAGCAGGTACCATCTGGCTTGTTTTGTTTTATTTACCCAGTTTGGTCAGCAGTTGGGTCCTTGGGGGTTTTCTGTACTGTACCACTGTGTCTGCTGGGAGGGTGTGAAGATGTTTGAGATGGTGTTTGGTGTATTTTGCCTGAAATCTTGCTCAGTTTTGCAATCTGCTTCTCCCAGCTCATCTATGAAGTGAGAAAGGGCTGGGAAAAGTCTGGTTCCACCCTTGGGATTGCAGTGGGCCTAAGGAAAGCTTAATCCTCTCTTTCTTCTCTCTTCAGAGCAAATGCTCTCGAGGAACAGCTGAAGGAGCAGGAGCTGAGGGCTGACCAGACCCTTCTGGAGGAGATCAAGAAGCAGAGGGAGCTGCTCAGCAAAATGGAGAGGGAGAAGAGCATCGAGATCGAGAACCTGCAGGCCAGGTGGGGCTGGGTAGGGCTGGGTGGGGACAGGTCCCCTGGACCCCCATGTACACCCTGGAATCCACATAGGCTTTTGAGGTGGACAGTGAGTTTAAGTTGGTTCAAGGTGTAACTGAAGTCATTACAAACCCTGAATTTTGTCTATTTTGACCTTTGTTCCAAAACCAAGTGCCTCCATGGACCTGATCTTGGATTCTTTATTTGAATTTCCCTGATGCAGTATAAATTTAGGTCCTGTCCTCTATCCATGTGCCTGCCCACAGCATGTGTGGGGAGCAGGGTTATTAGTGCTTGTTCCCATAAATGACCCCTGTAGGTATGTTTGGTGTCCAGATATTGTCCACTTTGATGGAAACAGGCAAATCCTTGGGGAAGAATTGTCCCAACAGGCAGTGTCCTGGCCAGGGTGCTTCATGCTGCCTGTGGGATTCCAAAGGAAGAAGGAGTGTGGGAGAAGTTTCAGTTATTTAACAGGGTTTTTTCAGCTTTTACAGAATGTTTTGCTCTTCAGCCCCTGGAATCAGTGAAAGGTGAAGACAGTGAGGGTTTTTCACCAGTTACCATGACATGGATGTTACTTTTCCTGAAACTGTGAACCCAAAACCCTCTCTCAACTCCTGCTCTGATGTCTCTGGTACTGAGGCTTGTCCAGGGACTGATAAAACCCTTGAAACAAGGAATAGCATTAGACCTGATGGAGAAAGGCATGACACTGGCCAACAGATTGCCAGCATCATATGCCTAACTTTCCCTTTGGAGCAGAAATAATGGAATTCTCAGGGTTTGCTTAGAACAGATCCTGGTTTAATGTGCCTAATGGTGTTTTATCCAAGTCTCCCACCCATGGGATGTTGGGGTGAGCGTCTCACACGTGTTCCCATGGCAGGCTGCAGCAGCTGGATGATGAGAACAGTGAACTGAGGTCCTGTGTGCCCTGTCTGAGAGCCAACATCGAGAGACTGGAGGAGGTGAGGCCGAGGGGGTGCCCAGGCTGGGCTGGGTGTCTGAGTTTGGAGTGAAATTCTCATTTCCATCACCATGAGATCCACTTAATGTCACAAACAAACCAGGAGCTTCCACCTTCTCCTCCCTGCAGACTCCACTCTGGAGCAGCACTATCGCAGGCCACTATCCCTGCAGATTCTCACTGTTTGTCTTGGAAGCTGGGAGTAAAACCCCTAATAAATTTCTCTGTGTCAGTGGCTGCTGAGTAGGGGACTCATGCCCTCTTGTGGAAGCTTGTCCCCATCCCTGTCCCCATCCCTGTGGCTCGAGTCCACTGCAGGGGAGGAGAAGCAGCAGATGCTTCATTTTCACATGCTGGACTTTGCAAGTTGAACCTTCAAAGACCTGTGATATCGCTAGACCTTCCTCCCTCCCACCCTGCTCAGGGTCCAAGGCCATGCAGATGCTGGTGGGACTGGGGTGGGAGGCTTCCTGAGGTGTCACAGTCCACAGGATAGACAGAGAAGATCCTCATTTTTGGAGATAACATGGGTTACAGATGTGACATCTGTACAGAGGCTACATTTCATTTCTGCCAAGCTTGTGGCAGCATTAAGGTTAAAACTGAAGTGAAATCAAACCTCTCTGCCCAGCTGAAGGGCCTGGAGTATTTTATCCATGTTTAATCTCATGAGAGAGTGCTACAGCTACATCCCTCCTGACCTGGCCACCATGAAGTGGTCTTCATCTGCCAGGACCTTGTGAGCACAGTTGAGGCTGGGAGCAGGAAAACCCCTGTGGCTCTGAGGATAAATTCCGTGCCTTGGTGTGTTTCAGTCATGGGAAGTCGGTTTTGATCCGTAATCTTCCTGCAGAGCTGTTCATCTGCACAGTTAATGGGATTAAGGAGGAGCAAGAGGTGCAATCACTGCCCCTCTCTGCCAAGGAGAAGCCCAGCTGATGAGCTACTGCTTGTCCAGTGCCCAAAATCAGGATTTTGTTGTCAGTGTTGCCTTTCCTGCTGGTGTGGTGCCTTCGGTGCTCTGCCCCATGGAGCAGAACACCCCAGACCCAGCAGCTGGAGCTCCCCACTGTAGCTGTTCCTCACCCCTTCATTCCATAAGCCATCTATCATCAGCATTGGATGGGGTCCTGGGGTATTTTTGGATTTCTGAAAGCCAAAACCTTTCCCACAGGGCTGGAAACTGTGAGCCCAGGGAGAGAGTGAGCTGGTCACAGGCAGAAGGTGCTACAGTGCAGGACTGTTGGCATCTTTACCTGCATCCCAAATGTTCAGCCAAGGCTTTGAGAATAAGAAGGGGACAGAACTGGGCTGTGTGTTTTACATCCTGGCTTGAACTGGTCCTGTTCCTTCTTGGATCAGCCCTCAATTAAAACCTTTCATATCTGAAACCGAGAATGAGCATCCCTAGGGAGGTAAAGATCTTGGGTCCATGGCTTTTTTGAAATTTAGACTTAAGGAGCTTTATGATTTAATGTCTCTTCTTGGCCTGGAGCCCCTGTGCTGGCCCCAGTCCCTCCCAGCCTGTCCCATGCCAGCATCACGCTTCCCAGAAACCAGCACAGGTATGGATATTCATATGGATTTGTTCTGGATTCATCTCTTATTGCCTCTCTCAGTGCTATTTTGATATGTGGCTGCCAAAGCCCTCAGGCCTTGGAGCCCTCAGCAAATGAAATCCCAGCAGGCAGAGCATGCTTGTGCACCAGGAGAGGATCCTTCCCTGCGGAGCTCAGCGTGCGTTGCATCCTTGAGCAAGTGGGAAGAGCCAAACCCTGTCACTGGTGCTTTTTGTGTCATTTCAGGAGAAGCAGAGGCTGCTGGATGAGATCGAAGACCTCACTGTGCAGCTCACTGAGGAGCAGGAGAAAAAGAGGAAGATGGGGGACAAGCTGAGTCAAGAGAGGCACCAGTTCCAGAAGGAGAAGGAGTCGACACAGGAGGTGAGTAGAGTCTGTACCTGCCACAGCCGTGCCCTGCTAGCCCTCAAAATTATGGTTATATGGCGAAGCTGGCTTTGGCAGCCTCTCCAAAATAGGGGTAACAGGAGCACTCAGTGCTGCCTGGGCAGAGGAAGATGGTTCAGCAGCTGAACTGCATCACACTGGTCACTTTTGCCTGTGTTAAAATTCATCCGGGCATGTCTGTATCTGCACGAGAGGCTGTGTCACCCTGGCCCCTTCCTTTCCTGCCTGGAAAGAGTGGTGACACAACAGTGAAAATGGCACGTGGAGCCAGCAGACAGCAGGAGAGGGGTCTCAGGCTGCTGGAGTGAGAGCTACCAGCTCCTGAGTGCCTGGGAGCAGCATCACAGCCCCCCAGTCCTTCCATCATTTGTGGTTGATAATTCCATCTGGAGGCTCAAGCAGGGTTTGGTGGCAGGAAAAGAGCTTTGGGCCTCAAAGTGGAAATTATTGTCACTCTAGTGACACTGAGAGCACTGGGGTGAGCTGGGGACTCAGCACTGGGGCAGGAGGGAGATCTCTGAGGAAGTGTCTGCATTGCTGCGGGATTTGTTCTGCTGCAGACCCAAAACCAGCATCTCTGGGACTCCAATAAGGTCATTCCAGGGCTTTAAGTAGCTCACCATCTCCTTCTTGCTTGGAGGCATGAAGGAAGAAGGGGAAAACGTGCACCTCAGAAAGGGACTTAAACCATAGAATGCTTTGGGTTGGAAGGGACCTTAAAGCTCATCTTGCTCTACCCCCTGCCAGGGCAGAGACACCTTCCACTAGCCCAGGTTGCTCCAAGCCCTGTCCAGCCTGGCCTTGGACACATTCAGGGGTGGGGCAGCCACTGCTCTGGACAGCAATCCTGCTGCAGCTATGGATGGGGCTGCTCCCAGTGCGGGGACAGCCCGTCCATCACACCAGCCATGACCAGAGGGTGCTGCTGGGTTTTCAGGAGCTGTTACACTCAGTTGTCTCTTTCCCCTGCTCTGCAGCTCATCGAGGACCTCAGGAAGCAGCTCGAGCACCTGCAGCTCTTCAAGCTGGAGGCAGAGCAGCGGCGAGGCCGGAGCAGCAGCATGGGACTGCAGGAATACAACAGCAGGACACGGGAGACGGAGCTGGAGCAAGAGATCAAGCAGCTCAAGCAGGTAGGGAGTGCTGGGCTGGGAGGGAAGCAATTCCCTGGCACCAAGAAGGGTTCAGCAGGGGCTGGGGGCTCCCTCCTGAGGGATGGAGTGGACCCAGGAGCCCACTGCTTTCTTGCTCTCCTGTCCTGGGACAGGAAGGTTGGGTCCTTCTTCTCAGGGACAGCATGTACACTTGGGAGCCCTTCTCTCTGCTGTGTCCCTTGGATCTTCCCATCTCATGATTCCAGAGGTTCTCTAGGCTCTGCTGAGGTAGAGTCGGGAGACTTTGTGCTGTTCCCAGCTGTGTGAGCTGTGTTAGGATGAAAGCTCCTGCCTTCCCAGGCTGGATGAGCTCTGAGGGCACCAGGTGCTTCAGCAGTGTCTGGTTTGTCTGTGTGAGCAGGATAACAGGAACCTGAAGGAGCAGAATGATGAACTGAATGGGCAGATCATTAACTTGAGCATCCAGGGAGCCAAGAACCTCTTCTCAGCCTCCTTCTCAGAATCCCTGGCAGCAGAGATCAGCTCTGTCTCCAGAGATGAGGTACGTGCTGTGGGGTGCTGCTGATCTCACACTGCACCTTCCCAGGCTGGCTGGGGCATTCCCTATCCCTCAGCTTAGGAGGAGCTGATGTGACTTGTCTGTGGCCCAGCTGACTCCCAAAACCCCCCCCCGAAGGCTGGCAAAAGCAAAGAAATCCCCACACAACTATTTGTAGAACTGCAGGACTTTTCCTGCCTCCCAGCCCTCCTTGCTGGGAACAGAGAAGCTGCTCCCTGCCAATTTGCTGATACTGGCAGCTCTGCTTTGCCTGCCCTGTGACAGCCTTCCACTTCCAAGGACAGACCAGGCACCACAGGGTGTGTCTGTCTGTCTGGAGCTGTCTTAAATACCCCGGGAGCCAGGACATCCACCCTGGAGATCCCGACTTCTCTGGATGTGTTCTCCCGGTACCCCAAACACTGGTGGCCAAGCCTTCATAATCATTGGAATTAAATCTTTGAGACCCCAAGAAGTGGGAAAACACACCAGGATATTTTGGGGGTCCAATGGAGATGTGATGCTGCTCCCCACTTTGTCCAGGGTCCCATCTGGCTGAGAGCTTGAGGAGGGACAGGAGTGAGCAGAACCAGTTTTCCCTGTCCACTTGATGGGCAGGAATTTCCCCAGCCAGAGTAAGAAGAAATATCCATGGGTACACAGAGCCATGGCAAGCCCTGGGCAGTATCAGGCAGTGACCTCTCCCTCTCTTTCTTCCTCCTTTGCAGCTCATGGAAGCAATCCAAAAGCAAGAGGAGATCAACTTCCGCCTGCAGGATTACATTGACAGGATCATCGTGGCCATCATGGAGACAAACCCCTCCATCCTGGAAGTCAAGTAAGGGTGGCTGAGAGCCACCGGCTGCGCACTCATCATGTGAGTTTGGTGCTCTGAGAGGATGAAGAGGGACTCCAAACGTCTTTGCTCTTGATGAAGGCACAAGGAAACATCAGGTCATGGGGTGAATGAGCCATGGACCAGGGAAAAGGAAAACCAGCACCCAGGCTTTGTTGTCTAACTCCGTTATTTTGAAGCCCTTCTGGTTTTTGGAGGGATGAAAGGGAACCTGGAGAAGGAACACAAGCAACAGACATCTGGAGGAAGTACCTGTGATGCTGGGAACTGTCCCAACAGGCATCGGACCCTCTGGCACACGGGGTATGAGCAGGGGCTTGCCACGTGTGGGCTGTGAGGAGAGGGATTCTCTGAACTGAAGGGATAATGGGATGGAGATGGAAGCGGCAGTGCTGATGTTCCCTTGCTGCCCTGTCCTGCTGTGCCAAAGTGTCCCTGACACACTCACTTGCTGTGGCAGAGCTGGCAATGAAGGAAGCGTGTCTTGGACTTGCAGAGGTTGGGGTTTGGCTTTGTTTTGGTTTATTTTTAATTAACTTAATGCAAATGTCCTCACCCAGCTAGTGCAGCCCATCCTTGACCTGCTGCTCCTGCTGGGCCGGGGGTGTGTGTGGAGCCCTCACTGCTGGCAGGAGCAGCCCTGGGAGCGGCCGCTTTGCGGACAGGGTGTGAGTGCACTTTGTCACCTGTCTCCTTATTTATTTTTGCTGTCCGTGGCTCAGTCCCATTGGGAGGCCTTGGACTCCCAGCTCCAATCTCTGCTCCCCACTCCCAGCCCTTCTGCCATGGGGTCTGGGGGTGCCTGTGAAGCTGGGGTGGCTCTGGAGGGAGCAGCCCCTCATCCCCTGCTGGGGACAGGCACATGGATGCTGTCTCTGTCCATCCCACAGGCAGCAGGGGAAGCCTGCAGCTCTTCACTCCATACCAGAGGCTGACCTTGGCCACCTTTCCTTGTCCTTGTGGGGACACACAGCACTTTGGGATCTGCAGGAGAGGCCCGAGCTCACCACATCACCTCCCAAAGTCCCTGGCCCCGGGACAGTGACCTGTGCCACTGCCACCTGAAGCAGGGCTCTGCTGGTGATAGCTGCAGTCCTGGAGGGAGAGCCTGCTCTGGTTGCCTTTCCCCACTGTTTCCTTGGGCTGGGGCACAGGATGGAGCAGCAGCGCTCATTCGTCATCCCTGGCATCAGCCCGGGCTGGAATCTCGGTGCTGTTGGGGAGAGGAGACGGACAACACCACAGCAGCTCCCTGGGAAACAAAAGCCATGTTTACATCAGACAGCTCTGGGCTTGCTGGCACAAGTGGCCGTGGCGCAGTGTGACCCCGGGAGCAGCCACTCAACCACCCTGCTCCTCTCCGGCTCCTGGGAGCAGAGAGCCAGTGGAATCTGAGGGATCCAACTTCATGAAGCCGTTCTTTTTCCTGCTTGTCAGGTTTTAGGAATGCCAGCGTGGCCTGGAAGCAGAAGCCACAGTGATCCCAGGGGGATTCCTGCTCCTCCCCAAACCCCTTCCGGCACCTCCCAGCTGGCAGAGCCCCCTCAGGATGGCCTTGCCCAGAGGACGTGGCTGCTGCCACAGCCTTACCCCGGGGAACCAGCTGAGCCACAGCCACGGCGCCTCAGGGTGCTCGGCCCCCATGGCCCCAAGCAAGGTGCAGTGGGTCAGGGTGAGCGCCAAATGCTGGGGCAGCTCCTGCACCCCCAGAACTCCCCGACACCCACTCCCTCTCTCCCTGCCCCAAGTCTGTGGGAAGAAGCCACGTAATGTACATTTCAGAGAAGCTTTGGGTGTAAATCAGTGTATACTTGGAGAGGGAAAATTTTTCTATCTTGTAGAGTAGGTATTTTTATAGAATGAAGGTTGATCCATTTTTTTAATACTTTAAAAGAAGAGAGAAATGTATCTGTGTATACACAAAAGCATTATATATATATGTATAAATATATATAAGTATCAGAGATTTGCCTTTCTCGACTTGGGATCCTGGATCCCCGGGTCTCAAACAATGTTTGGTTTTTTTTTCTTGTCGCTCTCACAGAGGTACTGTAACTGTAAATAAGCACCAGGAAAAAGTTTTAAGCAAACAAAAAGCACTGACTTGCACATTCACCATGCTTTAAAAGCCCTATGGAGAGAGAAAAAAATCAAAACAAAAACTGTACGTCCCAAAAATGTTCCTCTTTCCCCACTGGTATGTGAAGGAAGTCCCCCAAAAAAGAGGCAAAACCAGTATTGTCTTAAATGATGTATCGATTCTTGTTGGATTAAAAGCTGTTACTATTCCTGCCCAGAGACTCTTTTTCCATACGGGTGGAATCAAGCATTCTGAGTATCCGAGTGCTGGATCTCCAGTGGGGCTGGATGGAGTGGAAATGCTCCTCCAAGGAGAGTGCCCTGATTTTGGGAAGATGAGGATGGGGGAGGCTGAGCCTGGCTGATCCCAGGGCGGGACAAGGTCAGAGGGAGCCAAAATCTCCCCCCAAGCCCAGTTGTGTGTGGGAATGGGAGAATTCTCCCTTCACCTTCCTGGAGGGTCCAGGTGGGATGAGGGACCTTTGGAGCTGATCCTGCTGCCCAGGGATTGGGCAGGCTGAGACAGGAACACACGTGGGGGCTGCTCCAGGCAGGGACATGGAGCCTTCCCTACCGTTTGCACTGGGAGAAACCCCTCAGAGCACTCGACTGTTCTGAACTGCTCCAAAAATCCCTTAAACACTCTCTCCCACCCTGTTAAGCTGCTCCACACCCCTCTAAGCGCCCCCTACACCCTCCCCACCCCTATAAGCTGCCCCAAAGGGCCTGAACATGCAAAATTCCATCTCAGCTCCTGCAGTGCCTCTGGATCTCTCCAAACTCTTCCTCTGAACTCCTTCAAGCAGCCCTGAAGCTGCTGCAAAGAGCTCGGAGGGCCTCTGTGCTAGGGGCTGTCTCTGACACACCCTAAGCACTCTGAAACCCCCCAGATAGTTTCAAACTGCTCCACACTGCTCTGAGCGGCACCAAGGCTCCAAAGCGTCCCTGAGTTGCCTTGAACCAACCCAGAGCTGCTCCAAAACACCCCAGGGCTGCTCCAAAACACTTCAGAGCTGCTCCAAAACATCCTTGAGCTGCTGTAAAACATCCCAAAGCAGCTCCAAAATATCCCGGAGCTGCTTTAAAATAATCCTGAGCTGCCCTAAAGCATCCTTGAGCACCTCTAAAATATCCCCTCAGCTGCTCTAAAACATCCCTGAACTGCTCTAACCTAAGCCCTAAAACATCCCTGAGCACCTCTAAAGCACCTCTGAGCATCTCTAAAGCACCTCTGTACCACTCCAAACTGCTCTGCACCTTCCAAGTAGCTCTAGTGTGCACCAAAGAGTTCCCTAAACAATTCTAAAACATCCTTAAAAAAAATTCCTCTGAAATCTCAACCTCCTTGAAGCTGCTCTAGAAATGGGATAAGTAAATAGCTCAGTGCTCTGGAAGGACAGAGCTCTGGGCAGCATCTGAACTACTTGAATTGCTCAAATAGCTCTCATGCTCCTCAAACCAGCCCTAAAAGGCACCAAACTGCCTCAAAGTAGCAATTAAAGTCCTCTGAACTCTTCTAAAACTCCTTGAAACAGCTCAAAATGGATCACAGAAAAGGTCTCATGGCAGCTCTGAAGCACTCCCAGCCTCCTCTTCATGGCTGTGAAATGCCTCAAGTGCTCCAGCACCCCCCAAAAGGCCCTGAAACCCGTCCAGGCCTTTCTCATGTACCTCTCAACAGCAATAAATATTTTCAGTAACATCTCTAAACTGCTCAGCCTGAATCCACTCTAAACCTCCTCTGAATGACACCAGAAGGGCACAAGCAACACTGAACCAGCTCCAAAGCTGCTCAAAAACTCAAAAAATACTCGTAGCTACTCCAAAGTGTTCCAGCTCTTCTGCACCTCCTCTGAATATAGCTTTGAACAGCTTAAAACCTCTCCAGCCTCTTTGAAATGGCTCCAGAAATGTCCTAGAGCTCCTAAGATCTCTGCATCCTCCAGAACAGCTCTGAAGCTGGTCCCAGCCTGGCTCCTGCCACACTCTGGCCCTTCCACCCAGCTCAGTGACACATCTCAAATCCTGGGGTCAGTTCTGGGACCCCCAAGAAAGACACTGAGGGGCTGGAGCATGTCCAGAGAAGGAAATGGATCTGGGGAAGGAGCTGGAGCGGGAGGAGAGGCTGAGGGAGCTGGGGGGGCTCAGCCTGGAGAAAAGGAGGCTCAGGGGGGACCTTCTCACTCTCTGCAACTCCCTGACAGGAGGGGGGAGCCAGGGCGGGTTGGCCTCTGCTCCCAGGGAATAGGGACAGGACAAGAGGACACAGCTTTAAGTTGTGCCAGTGGAGGTTTAGATGTATATTAGGAAAATTCCTTCATGAAAAGGGTGGTCAGGCCCTGGCACAGCTGCCCAGGGCAGTGGTGGAGTGCCCATCCTGGAGGTATTTAAAAGCCATGTGGATGTGGCACTTGGGGACATGGGTTAGTGGTTGCCTTGGCATTGCTGAGGGAACAGTTGGACTCGATGATCTCAGAAGACTTTCCCAACCTTGGTGTTCCGACAGTTCTTTGAGCCAGTGGGCACTCTCAGATGCCCCCAAAGCCTGGACACGACCACGGCTGTTCCAGCCATATCCCATGTCCCCTGGCCATGTCTCATGTCTCCACAGCAGAGCTACATCTTGGCAGGACCCCATGGCCATGTCCTGGCTGTGCCCCAACCCCGTTCAGCACAGGAACGTGCTCCGGCCACGGTGTGTTCCATGGAGGGTGGTGAGGGCAGAGCTTGCTGCAGGACCCTGTTTGGAGAAGGGATTTCCAGGTCCTTCCCCGTCCATATCTGCTGCCCAGCCCATCCCTGGATGGGGCTGTGGCAGGGTTAACCCGTGGCAACTGGACTGGGAGGGATGCAACCCCACCCTGGGCTAAGGGGGGCAAGCCCCAGGGCAGCCCCTAACCCCGGGGGTGCTTGCCTATGTCACCCTGTGGGTCACTGACCATGGGCAGCAACACCAGGGACGCTTGCAGGGAGTGTGGTCACCTGTAGCTCGTCCTCAGGGATGCTACGGGATTGCCGGCATGGGACAGAACCCCTGGCAGGGACAGCCACACCAGAGGATGGTGACACTCCAGCAAACTCCCACACACCCAGATGGGAGGCAGAGACAGGCAACCCTGCCTGCTCCAGCCTGAGTTCCTCCACTTGATCCAAGATGGAAATTCCTGGGGGAGCAGAACCTGTGGAGCACTACGTATCTGGGATCCCCAGCCTGCCTGGGACAGACCCTCCACCTCCCCACCCCAGCCTGACCAGCGCATCCCAGCTTGCCTGGGACCCTCAGCCTGGCCAGAAACCGCCCCGTCCCCAGCCTGCCCAGAACCTCCACCGCAGCCTGCCTGGGACCCCCAGTCTTCCTGGGAGACCCCAGCCTGGGGCTGCAGCATCCCTGTGCCCGGGATGGGGGTGGGGGCGGCGGAGCCGCTGGAGCTCCGAGGGCCGGGCCGGGAGAGGCGGGGGGCTCTCGGGCCGGGGCGGGGGCGCAGGCGAGACCTCCCCCTCCCCTCCTATCCCCTCCCCCGGCCGGCCCCCTCCTTCTTCTCCTCCCGCCGAGGGCAGCCGGCGCCGTCCCGTCCCGTCCCGGGGCTCGGTGGGCTCCACTCCACTCCTTCGGCGCTGCGCCCCCCCAATGCGGGGGTCTCGGGGGGGCGGCAGCCGCCGGCCCCCCTCGCCCCCCCCTGGCCCC
>VWZF01005265.1:181807-205598 GCA_013396755.1 Sclerurus mexicanus | reverse complement strand
CCCTGCCACCCCAAGGCATACCCCCACACCTCTCAACATCCCCTCTCTTCACCCCCTGCCACCCCACCTTCACCCGCTGCCATTCCCACAAACCCTCCACCATCCTTTCTAAACCTCCTGCCACCCCTCTTTACCTCCCATATGCCCCAATGGTCCCTGACACCCCCCTTTAACCCTCTGCTATGCTTCAACCCTCCCTGCCACCCACCTCCTAACCCCCCCCCTTGCCCTGCATCCCCCGCACTGCTCCCTCTCTTCACCATCAGGGACACCCTCTGGGATCTGGATGCGGATGCGTCAGGGGCCAGGGGCAGATTTGGGGTGAAAGGAGACATTTTGGGGTGCCCCAGGCCATGCCAAAACAGAGAGATGGATGTGGAAAGGGAGTCGCCAGCCCCATGACCCTTGTGGGGCCGGGTAGAACCGGCCGCAGAAATATCTGCCCTGGGGAGAGCTGTGATAGCAGCGCCCACGCTCCAGCCTCTGACCCCTGCCCTGCCCTGGGCACGGGGAGCTGGAGAGGGAATGGGACACCCACTGCCCTACTGCCTCCAGCATCATGGCCAAGCCATAAGGCTGAGGAAGAGGAGAGTGAGGGCAGCCTGGCGCCAGCAGGTGCCTGGGGCAGGTTGGCACACATGCCGATACGATGGGGATGCAGCGGTGCAGCGTGGGCCCCCCCAAACCTCCCCAGAGGGAGGCA
Source organism: Sclerurus mexicanus (assembly GCA_013396755.1). Classification (NCBI taxonomy): domain Eukaryota; kingdom Metazoa; phylum Chordata; class Aves; order Passeriformes; family Furnariidae; genus Sclerurus; species Sclerurus mexicanus. The sequence goes on along the minus strand of VWZF01005265.1, from coordinate 204,895 downwards.
GCCACCCGCCGTTTGGCAGACGGGACAAGCAAGGCTCTGGGGAGGCCCGGGCTCCCCGTGCTCCCCCGGGCCACGGAACTGGCTGCCGCCACCACACGGTGCCGCTTTGGCAGTGCTGTCTGGAGTGCAGCTACTGGGGGGCCCCGTGCCTTGGCTGGAGGGAAGGAGGGAGCAGCTGCACAGTGGGGTCTTCACAGCGATCAGACCTAGGGAGAGAGAGTCCCCACCTCTGCCAAGCGCCCAGTGGCTCTGACAGCAGGAGGCTTTGCCAGGCGCTGGTACCACATTGAGGTAGGGGGTCCACGAGAGGGTCGCAGGGAAGCCGCGTGGGAGGCACAGCTGTGATGGTCCTGCTGCACGTGGTGATAGCTCTGGCCTGCCTGCCATCAGTAGGTTTCAGGGTTAACGCCCTGTAAAGGGCAGGAATCCTTCCCGTCCAGACTGTTTGGATGGGTGCAGGCGGAGAGGGTCGGGCAGGGATCCGGTTACTCGACCAGATCCCTTACAGAGGGAATAAAGCGGGCAGTGTATGAAGTGAGCCAGAGGCACCCGGCCGCCTGGGGTGAGATAAACTGTGAACAATGATAAAACCCGGGGACAATGCTGCAGGGCCCCGAAGGAGCTGGCACTGGGTGGGGTCCTGGGTGGGACCTGCTCACAAGCAGGGGGCACCTTCGGGTGATGGGGGGACTCACATGGGGCTGCAGATGGGGCAGAGCCTGGCAGGTGCCATCAGGTGCCACTCTCATGCCATCATCTCTCTGTCTGCAGAGCTCAAGAAGTCGATTGAGGCAGAGGATGGGCACGAGGTGCCCAGCTCCCCTCTGGGCTCAGGCACCAGTGAGAGCCTTCAGCCACTGCAGCCCAGCCACCTGCCCTGCTCAGGCACCACCACCGGCCCCAGCCCAGCACCCAGCCCCATGCTGCGGACCCGGCTCGCCACCAGCCGAGCCAATGCTACCATTGGCACTGGCATCACCTGCACTGCCTCCTTCCAGACCTTTGCCACAAGGCCGGGCAGCAACGGCGAGAGCCTGCGCAGCTCGTCCTCCAGCCTGGAGAGCCCTGCGTCTGCCGGCCCCCCCCGGCCACCGGGCACTGCCCCAACCACTGGCCCTGGCCTGAAGAAGGTCCCATCCCATGGAAGTGTTTTCCCAGTGGAGCTGGATCACCCGCTCCACGGGGCTGCCACCAGCCACAGCTCACTGCCAGCGCTGGACCTGCACATCGCCGAGGAGCCGGGGATGGGGATCCCTGCGCCGACCCCCTCACCATGGGGCACCCAGAGCCTTGTGCCCAAGCTTTGCACCCACCAGCCTTCCTCCTCATCCTCCTCCCTGGCCCCATACAATGGCACAGAGGCAGCACCAGGGCTGCCCACCCTCCCTGAGGGGCCGGGGGGGTGGGACATGGCCCCCCGCATGCTGCTCCGGCCACAGCTGAGGGTCACCCTCAGTGCCAGCCCCGTCCTGTCCCACCGGCCCCCGCCACTGTCCTGGGGCCAAGGGGAGGCAGCCCTGGCCCCCAGCACCCTCTGCCCGGGGAGGGCCGGGGGACTGCCCCCACTGCCAGCCGCCCAAGCTGCCACCTTCAAGCTGGTGTCACAGCCACAGACGGTGCAAGTGAGCTCCCAGCCCGCCGTCCTCGGGGGGCTGGTGCTGGCGCCAGCCCTGGGGCCCCCGGCAGCGTCCGGTGGCGCTGGAGGGAACCCTCCCAGTGCTGGGCCGGTGGGGCCACGAGTACCCTGCGTGGTGGCAGCAGCTCCCAGACAGGCTGCAGATGACTGCAGGGCAGCGGTGACACCAGAGCACGGTAGGACTCCCTTCTATCCTCTGTCCCCTCTCCTCACTGGGACCCTTTGGTAGGTGCAGCGTCGCCAGGGATTGTGTGGATGCGGAGTGACGGTGACGCCGGGGACAGAAGGAGCCCCGCCGGCTCCCTGCTCCTCTTGCCGGAGGGCCATGGAGAGCGCTGGATGTGTGGGGGCTGTGGAGCACGGAGCTGAGCGCGGCGCTGGCAGCACTCCCGGCCCACCCGTCCCCGGGGTGCCTGGCGAGCTTCCTGCGCCGCCCCGGCGCTGATTGTTTTTCCCGGCACGGGGAGACAAGTCGGGACACATGTGCCCCGTTGCACCGGGCCCCGCGCGTGCCGGCTATCGCCGCGATCTTGTCCCGCGTCCAGCGCTTTCTTCCCCTCTTCCCTCCCTGCCTTGGCACGGGGACGGATCCTGTTCCCTGTTCCTCCCTTCCCGTGGGGCGCGGGCGGTGGCGGCGGCCCCAGGTGCGCCGGGGCGGGCTGGGCGCGCACCGAGTGCCGCGGGGCTCGATGCGGGGCTCCCGCACAGCCGTGCCCTGGGCTCCCACCATGCCGGGGTGGGCACTGCCAGGCATGTGCTCGTCCCCAAGCATGGGGCGGCGTATTCCCAGTGTCCCCCTTCCCGGCAGCTGCTCCAGGAGGGCGCCGGAGTGGCCGGGGGACGGCCGCTGCCGCCGGGGCTCCCTGTTTGGGTGCTTGGGGCTCCTTGCCCGTCTCGCTGTGTTGTTGTGGAGCCGCCGTCGCCGGGCCCTAAGTACCGACGCGGCAAAGGCATCCATACATCTGCTCCAGGCTGCGGTGAATCATCCCCCAGTAATGCCCGCGGCCTCGCTGCCCAGGCAGCCCCACTGCCAGTGACACCCAGCCGGGAGGAGGGATAGGGCTCCGGGACAAGCCGAGGTCATGAGGACATGGGGGAACAGAGCTTGAGGCTGATCCAGGGTAATGGGGACACTGGGGGACAGCGTTCAAGGCTGAGACGGGTGGTGGAAACAGGGATATGGTGCTCAGGGCTGAGCCAGGGTCGTGGGGGCACACAGGGACAGTGGTTGGTGCTGAACCAAGGTGACAGGGACATGGGGACACAGTGCTCGGGGGGCCAAGTTGGGGTGATGGGAGACAATGCTCAGGGCTGATAGGAAGTGACAGGACACAGTGCTTAGGGCTGAGCCAGGGTCATGCGGAGACAGAGGACAGTGCTCGGGGCTGTGACAAGGACACTGTGCTCAGGACCAATCCAGGGTGATGGGGGCACAGGGACACAGTGCTCAGGACAGAGCTATGTTGATGGCAGGCAGCTGAGCACGGTGTGCCCAGGCTGCAGGGTGGGACATGAGCATGTGCGCACCGGCTGCCCTGCAGATGGTCTGGGACTGGCAGGGGACTGGCAAATGCTGCTCAGTCATAGCGGTTTCTCTGCCAGGAAGAGGTGGGAATGATCTGTTTCCTCTCCCGGAAGGCCACCCTGGCCCCCAGCCGCTGACATCCATGGGTGGCCTTGGGGTGTTGTGGCACACTGGGTCCCGCACCCTGTGGGAGGAAGCTCCAAGTCAGCCGGCAGCTCCGTTTCACTTCCACGCTGGGTCGCCCACGCAGGGCCTGGGGCGAGGAGGAGGAGCGGAGGAGGAGCTGTGGGCTGCAGCCGTCCTCCACCTTGCACCCCAGGAGCCATTTGGCCCAGTTGACCAGATCTCGGCGGCAGCGTCCCCAGCTCTAGCCGGCTTACCCAGGTAGGAATGATGTGGTGGCACTGGGCAGGGCGGTGTGTGGGCAGGGGGTGCTGTCACTGGGGCTGTGTGACTGTCCCTGATCCCCAGTGGTGCAGCTGGTGCAGGGTTTCACTCGATGGTTCACTTCTGCTTCTGCTCAGTGACGGTCCCCAGCCACCCCCAGCCCTGCCCCATGGTTCTCACCTGCACCACAGCCAGACAAGTGAGCTGGCTCTGGGTCTGGCTGCACATGGGGATGGTTGGTCACCACTGTCCCCTTGAGTTGCGTTTGGCACTGGGAGAGGTACCGGCATTTCGGGGTCATGCTTGGCCAGGCAGGTAGAGCTGTGGTGTAGCTGGTGTGGTGGGTGCATCCCCAAAATCCTCCATCCCTTTGCTGGAGGGGTCAGCTCCCTTGCACGGGATCCAGAGCCACTCACTTCCCATCCCATGCCCAGTTTGGTGGGGTGGCAAACAGCAGGAATGGGAGCAGCACAGTGGGAGCTCCTCTCCTGGCTCATCCTCTCCCAGAACCTTCCACCCTTGGAGCCTTATTACAGGCTTCCCTGGGAACTGGCCAATTAACCCCGCATCAGTAATTAAATCTATGGAGGAGACCACGGACCCGGGATTACTTGTCTCTGCCTGGAAAATAAGAGCATCCGTGATGAGTCCTGGAACAGGTCTGGCTGCAGAAGCCATTTGCCCTGAAGCTCCTTGGGGATGCTGAAGAGCTTCCATGTGGCCACCCGGCTGCTGGCCATCACCGACAGGGCTTTTCAGCACAGAGGGCAAGGTCAGGGGGGCTTTGGCCCCATGCGGGAGGTGGTTGTGGCTGCAGCATCCAGTGTCACCCTGCAATTCCACCAGATGTGCCCTCTGGCTGTGGGGAATCTCCTTGGTGCTGCCACTGGCACAGCGTGGCATGATGGCTGAGCCCCTACATGGGTGCACTCTGGGGACTACCCTGGGGAGCTGGGGGGTGCAAGCACCAAATCCTGCCTGCTCCCTGCCCGCAGTGTCCAGCCATCCTGGATGGCTCCAGGCAGTGTCTGCATCACTTGGTTCTGGATCTGTCCTGACTACTTCCAGGGCTGGCAGAGACCAGGAAGCAGGGCCAGGGTAGGCATGCAGGAGAGCCAGTATCCCCCAGGAGCAGTGGCCTGCCCAAATGAGCATCCCCCCAGTGGTTGTCAGGGTCCCTTTCCTGATAAGGACCCCCCACTCCCACCTCCCTGTGTGCCTGTGCAGCACCTTATCAGAATGGGCAGTGTTGGGTGGGTGGATCCCTGCAAGAGTGGGTATCCTGCCTGCTCTCAGCGCCCCCAGCTGGGTGTCACTGCTGTCACCAGGAAATCCATTTCACCCCTTCCGAGGAACATCCTGACCCATGGGGGCACAGGGGCAGATGGGACATGCAAACACTGCTGTCCCCAAGCTTGCCATCGCCCTGGCAAGGTGCCCACGCGGTGGGAATGGGGTCTTGGGTGCCCTCCCCTCCGACTGGGATGCTGTTGCTGTGGCAGTGGGTGTATTCAGCTCCATCATCTGATACTCTAGGCTGGCTCCAGTCAGCCCCTGTCCACATGTCCCTTCTCCCCAGGCAGTGTGGCACAGGGACACGAACTCAGCAGGGCACTCAGCAGCCTGAGCCATCACAAGCTGTCACTCCAGCCTCACTGATGCCCAGTGCTGGCTGGCACATATGGGGGAGACTGCAGCATGGGGGGATGCAGACGCTGTGGGGCACTGTGGCGGTGGGGCAGGTGGCAGAGCCACCATCCCTCATCCCACCCCACCATGCCAGGGCTGGGCATAGGTGCTGCTGAGGGGGCAGAGTGCAGGGTGGTCCTCGGTGCCAGAGAGTGTGTGGGTGCCAGTGAGGATCACACCCACAGCCAAACACTCCCACTCCCCTTCAGTGCCACTGCAGCTGCTCACAGGAGCAATGGGTTCCCTGGGGGAGAGTAGGGATGTCCCTATGCCCTGGAGGTGGTCTGCATCTGAGTTAGCCTGGCTAGAGGCTGAGTGGTGCCATGCACCAGGTGAGAGCAGCCAGGTGGGCACAGCTGGGTTGGTGTCTTTCCCACCTGCGAGTCAGCTGGCAAACTGGGCACAGAGGCTTGGCTGTGGTGCGGAGGGGGCTGCGGGGGGCGGGATATTGCCATGCTGGTCATGCGTGGGAGCAGCAGCCTCGCTGGAGACGGTTTGGTGCCAGCTGAGAGCTGGTGGAGGGAAGGGGGCCAGGCTGCGGTGCTGCTGGGTATGGAGGTGCTGGTGGCACCCAGGAGACCCCGCCAACCATAGCAGGGTGCTGAGCAAGGGCACTGCAGCGCTGAGGTAGGACCTGAACAATGGCTGTGCTGGGAAGCAGGAGGAGGAGAAGGAGGAGGAAGAAAGGGATCGGGGGCCCCGCAAGCTGCCGCACAAAGGGCTGGGGTGGGTGTGGGGCTTTGGTGGCTCCCAGGCTAGGGCACACTCTGGGCACAGTCCCCCGGGCAAACCCCTGTGCCCCTGGGGCTCAGGGTTGTGCTGGTGCCTGCACTGCACCCTCCAACAGCCCGTGGTGTCCCTTGTCCAGCTGTGACCAATGCCTGGGTACAGTGTGGACTGGCACATTCTGCCCCAGACCCAGAGCCCCCCGGGTGTGCTGGGGCTGGAGCAGTGCTAGAGGAGGTGGCCTTGGCATGCATGACAACGTGGGCTGGGCAAAGGGTGCTGGCCATGGCAGCAGTGCCTGCTAGTACATTGCAGAGCAAGTGGTGGCATCAGGGAGTCCAGTGGCACAGCCACCCCAAAGATGCCACTGGCACCTCCTCCGATCCTTCAGTGTGCTGGGGGGTGGCATGCCTGTGTTGCCATGCTGAAACTCACCAGCTGCCAGGAATGTGCTGGGGCTGTGTACCCACTGGTGTGGCTGCTGCTGGGGCAACAGTGCCAGCAGAGAGGTGGGCACTGTGGGGTCCGGGCTCACCCGCCTTTGCCCACCCATGCAGGGAACAGCCTGGAGCCCAAGGAGTGCAGCATGGAGCCGCTGGCTATGCCAGACGAGGAGGTGCCGCTCTCCATGGCACCCGGCCCGGTGGGTTGCCAGCTTTTCGGATATGTGGGAATCGAAGCTGTCCTCGACCAGATGAAAATCAAAACCATGAAGACAGGCTTTGAGTTCAACATCATGGTTGTAGGTGAGCATTGGGTGTGGGGTTTGCTCCTGCCTGGGGTTGGAATCCTGGCTTTGATTTCACCATACCAGGGCAGATCATGCTTTTAAGGAGTTTTAAGGAAATTTAAGGGATTTTAAATTATTTAAGTAGCAAAAAATTGAAGAGGAGCAACATCCCAAACCCTATAACGCAGTGATGCTGATAGGTGAGCTCATCCCAACCTCCAAGATGATTCCAAATGGATACTGAGGTGTTATCATCCTGGAAACAAATTTATTTGGGAGATAAACCACACTATTCCCATGCCTGGGATACTCCAAAATATGTATCACGCAGTTATTGCCTTGGGGAATAAATATTCTTTAGGGATAAGATGGACTATCGCAGCCTCTCAGATGCTCCCCAGTGGATGCTGTAGTATTATGGCCTTGGGGAACAAATGTATTTGGGAGGTAAATTGGACTAGCCCAACTTCTGGAATGTTCCCAAGTGGATACCAAGGTGTTACCACCCTGGAGGCCAAACCAGACCTGCCGATGTCCCCTCAGGGCAGAGTGGGCTGGGGAAGTCAACAATGGTGAACACCCTCTTCAAGTCCAAGGTGAGCCGCAAATCCTCGCAGCCTGGACAGGAGGAACGTATTCCCAAGACAGTGCAGCTTCAGTCCATCACCCATGGTAAGGTCAACACATGGGAGAAGCAGGGGACCAGGGGCAGGCTCTGATCCCCCTCCCGTTAGTCCCCTCCCCCCCAGTGCTTCATCCCTGCTGACCCACCTCTGCCCTCATAGTCATTGAGGAGAAGGGGGTGAAGATGAAGCTGACAGTGACAGACACACCAGGATTTGGGGACCAGATCAACAATGAGAACTGGTAGGACACAATGGGGTACAGAAGCCCAGTGGGACAGTTTGGAGTGAGTGTTGAGCTCAGATGCTGTCCCTCAACTTGTTCTCAGCTGGGACCCCATCATCAAATATATCAATGAGCAGTATGAAAGGTACCTACGGGAGGAGATCCTCATCACCCGCAAGAGGAAGATCCCAGACACTCGAGTTCATGGATGTGTCTATTTTGTCCCCCCCACGGGTCACTGGTGAGTCCTCACTTGCAGCACCCTTGAGGCTATCTCATCATCAGGGGTGACCCTGAGATGATGGTGATGGGGTCATCCTGGGATGGTGGTGTCACCCTGAAATGATGGTGATGGAGTCTGGGTTGATGGTGGTGGTGTCATCCCAGGAGTGATCATGGTGGGGTCACCCTGGGGTGATGGGGTCATCTTGGGGTGGTTGGGTCTCCCTGAGGTGTTGGTGGTGGGATCATCCTGGGGTGATGATGATGGAGTCTGGCGTGATGGTGGTTGGTGGTGCTGGGGTCACCTCAGTATGATGGTGGTGACATATCACCCTGGGACAGTGGTGGTGAAGGTCATCTCAGTGTGATGATGGTGGTGACACATCAGGGTGATGATGGTGGGATCACCCCATGATGACAGTGGCAGAGACACCCTGGGGTGGTGGTGGTCCTTGGCAGGTTGCGCCCACTGGATCTGGAGTTCATGCGGCGGCTCAGCAAGATTGTCAATGTGGTGCCAGTGATCGCCAAAGCCGACACACTTACCCTGGAGGAACGGGCAGAGTTCAAGCAGCGGGTGAGAACAGGTCCCCGAGGGGCTCTTGGGGTGCCCCATGTCACCCTAGCCCTGGCTAAAGCCCTGTATCCTACAGATCCAGGAGGACCTGAAGACCCACGCCATCAACGTGTACCCACAGGAGGACTTCGACCAGGACCCTGAAGACAGGGTACTGAACGACAGGATTCGAGTGAGTGCTGGGATGCCAGGATTGGGGGTGCAAACCTTGGGGAGCAGGGTGGGGATGACCCACACCCAGGCAGCCCGACAGCACCCAGAGTGAGCACAGTGCTCTGCACCAGCAGGAGAAGATCCCCTTCGCTGTGGTGGGGGCGGACCAGGAACATCAGGTGAATGGCAAGCGTGTGCTGGGCCGCAAGACCAAGTGGGGCATCATTGAAGGTGAGCAGAGGCCTTTGCACCTCCAGCCCTCCCCAGGTGCGGGGGTCCCATGGGGGTGTGGGGCAGAGCATCTCTGCCTGGGTGAATGCTGAGCCAATGGATGTGGCATGGAGCCATGACACTGCTCCAGTGAGTGTGCTGGGTTGTGCTCGCTGAGCATCCCTCCACCATGTCCTCCTGCCCGCCCACTGCCCACCTGCTGCTCCTCTGCTTTGCTTTGCAGTGGAGAACCCGGCACATTGCGAGTTCCCCCTCCTGCGGGACTTGCTGATCCGGTGAGTGGGGGACAGGACAGGGGATGCTGGAATTCCTGAGGTAATGGCAGGGCAGAGGGGACAGTGACATGTCCTTGCTCCCCTTGCCACCCTGGGCAGGTCGCACCTGCAGGACCTGAAGGACATCACCCACAATGTACACTACGAGAGCTACCGCATGCAGCGGCTGAACGAGAGCAACCAGCCAGCGCTGAGCCCCCTCAATGGGCTGACTGGCAAGGGAGAGGGTGGCAGCCACCTCTGAGCCACCTTGTATGCCACAGAGCCACCACTGGACCTCATGACTGTGCCCAGACCCTGCCTGGGGTGCAGAGCCCATGTTAATTTGGGGTGAGGAGCCCCCTGACAGTGTCCAGCGGCCCCAATGTGGGTTCCTCATCCCCAAGCTCTGCCATGGGCACAGACCCCCTGGACCCTACGTGACATTAAAGGTTAAGCCAGAGTCTTCAGCCTTTGCCATCATCATCCTCCTGTTTGACTCCCCACTTCTGATGTGCCACCACCTTCCTGTGCTGCTCCAGCTGCTGGGGCTGTGGGATGAGACCACCCCAGGCACCCCAGGGAGGTGGGGGTACTGCCTGTGGGGTGTGTGAGGGTGGGCATGGTGTGGGTGCCCTCATGGTAACCTCACCTGCCCTGCCCTGTGACAGCAGCTGACACAGCTGGACTTTGAGCCACTTATCGGGTTGTGGAAGTGCCAGGAGGGGTGTAGAGGTGCCAGAGAGGTGTGGCGGTACCAGAGAGGTGTGGAGGTGTCACCTGCAAGGGTGTGAGGGGGCTACACCCAGCTGTGACACTCCCCTGCCAGGAGCACCCAGCACTGGGTTCAGCCCCCAAGCCCTTCAGGTGGACTCAGTGGGTGCTGCCCCGCTGGCTGCCAGCCCTGGCACAGTGTGAGGGTGGGGTGCCAGGGTGGCCCCCCCCAGTACTCTTGGGGTGCATGAAAGTCCCCTTTGTGCCTCCTGCCATGGACAGGGCTGGGGCACGGTGCCAAGACAGTGGCACATGGTGGTTTCCTGCCTGCCCTGGCCCCACTGCAGAGCTCGGCGCCACTGCCAGCACCAGCACCCTTTGCCCAGCCCCACGTTAATGATCCACCCGCTTGCGTGGCTGCCAGCCCCCAGCAGCCATCTGGCCAGCTGTGCATGGTCGTGTTGGTTGGTGGTGGCAGCAGAGCCGGGGGTCCTTAGCACAGGTGGCTCGGGGGGGGCCTGGCAGCTCCCTGCCTGCGCCCCACCCCTCCATCCCGGGACCCAGATAAGAGCAGCTGCCGGCAGCGCCCGTTCACCGGTGTGTGGCGTGGGTGGGAGAGTCAGCTGGGACCATGGCCGTGGCGACGGTGAACCTGCGCGCCCTCACCTCCTGGGTGGGCATCGCCCGGATCTTCGCCGTCGTGCTGTCCTGCCTCACCTTCAGCTTGGTGGCCTCCACTGGGAATTTTGGTGGTCCCTATGGGACGTGGTGCATGTTCACCTGGTGCTTCTGCTTCATCGTGACGCTGCTGGTGCTGCTGTTGGAGCTGCTGGAGCTCTACCCCGTGCTGCCGCTCTCCTGGGATGACTTCACCTCGGCTTTCTCCATGCTGGCGGCGCTGATGGTCTTCACCTCCTCGGTGGTCTTCCCCTCCACCTTCATCAGCAGCCCTTGCAGCAGCAGCTACTGCACGCGGCAGGCCGTGGCCACCACCGCCTCCTGCCTCTGCTTCCTTGCCTATGCCATCGAGGTAGGACTCACCCGTGCCAAGCCTGGGGACATCAGCAGCTTCCTCTCCACGGTGCCTGGGCTCCTCAAGGTCTTTGAAGCCTATGTGGCTTGTCTTATCTTCTCCTTGCTGGATGAATACAATAAGGAATCTGGCCTGATGTGGTGTGTGGCTGTGTACTCCATCTGCTTCATCTTTACCCTCCTCATCATCATCTTCACCATTGGCCGGTGCCTCACCTACATTCCCTGCCCACTGGACAAGATGCTGGTGGGGTACAACCTCCTGGCCCTGCTGATGTATATCACCGCCACAGTCCTCTGGCCCCTCTACAGCTTTAGGGGACAGAACCGCCCCAACTCCTGCGGCAGGAGCTGCTCATGGGACAAGCACCTGGGGATCACCTTCCTCACCATCTTCAACCTCATCGCCTACTTGGTGGACCTGGTCTACTCCAGCAGGATGGTCTTTATCAGGACCTAAGGGCTATGAGTGGGGCAAGGGGTGTTGGGACATAGCTGGGTGTCCATGCCGGTGCAGGGCTGCCAGTGGAGCGGAGGAAGAGGCTGGATGCCTTGGAAAGTTCCTTCTCCCTGCACCAAAGCAGAGCTGTGGGCACTCCTGGGAGGTGTGCTCAGCCTCAGGCCACATGGGCCTCACAGATAGGGGGCCTGGGGTGGCTATAGTGGGCTACTGAAACTCTGGAGCTTGGGGGGGCTTTGGGATTAAATCAGGTAATTTTTCACTTGTTTCTGCCTCCTCTTTCTTCCCCTTCCCAATTTTCTGGGAGATCCTCCCTGGGGGATGAGAAACTGTGGGGCACTGGCAGCACTCAGGGCCACGGGTGAATCTGGGGTTGCACCAGCAGAAGTATGGGGGGCACCAGGCTTCAGCAAATCCTCTTTCTCCTCCTTGTTGACTCTGCACTGGAGTGAAGCAGGGCATGACCAGGAAAAGCCCAACCCGGATGCCTTTTCCTTGGCACCTGCACAGGGCCCTGCCAAACAGGTTCAGGAGGAATGTGGCTGCTGGGGGGAGGCTGAGAGCCTGCCAAGTCCTTGTCAGGAGCATTGCTGGGTCCTTGTCACCACCACAGTCACCCCAGCTGGAGCCCTGCTGGGTTTGGTCCAAGCCACATGGGCAGGAGCCCCATGCCTGCTGTTTACCCTTTGGGGGCTGCTGTGGTATTCATGCCCTGGGGAAAAACAGAGCAGAGGGGTGGCTGTCACCCAGTGCCACCAGAGCTGGGGGTGCTGACACATGTCACCAGGAGGATGGGGGCACTGCAGGCAGGGAAGAGGCAGCAGTGCAGTGCGGGCAGGGCAAGGTGTGCCTACAGGCGGAGCTCCTGGCACTATGCTCCTGGACATGGGATGGGTGCCTGTGGGGCACCCTGGCAGGTTTTAGGGCCACTGTCCCCATGTTGCTCCTTCTGCCACTTCTTGCCCTGGCAACAGCCTCGGGCCAACACTGCTGTCTCAGGGCTGTCAGGGCCGTGTTGGGGCCTGTCACCTCTGCCTCGGCGCTCACGGGGCGACATAGAGTATGGTGCCCACCGTCGGGACGTGGCACAAACCAGCCACCACAAAAGAGACCATAGGTGTCCTGGTGCCTGGACAGGTGGGACTTCCATGGCCTTTGCCAGGGCCATTGCAGTGGGGGGTGCCAGCACCCTCAGTGCAGGGTGGCCTGGTGGGGATACCCCTTGCCCAGTCCATGTACCCACAGCAGCCATCACGTGGTACTGTGGCATGATGGGCTGCTTCCCTGCACCCCAGGCAGTGGGGCTGGAGGAAATGGCAAGATTTTGGGAGGAAGTAAGAGGAAAATGGCAGTGGTGAGGCACAGCCTGGACCAGCATGCAAGTGTGGATATTGATGGTGCCTAAGATGATGGAAATTCCCAGAGACAGTCTGGGAAGCATGAGGGTGGCAGTGGTGTTGCTGATGATGAGCTATGCCAATAACATGTTCTGCTGTGGATCGCACATGGGCAGTGCCAGCATGTGGGGTGCAGGGGGGCTGAGGCAGCAGGGGCCTAACTGGCAGTGGGCTGCAGGTGAGTGACTGGAGGAGATTCGGGGCGTTCCCAGGGGGACCCTAGCCCAGGAGCCCCATCCGGGCTCTGCGCCTTGAAGGGACCCTGGGGCACCTCCCAGCTGGGGCACATGGTGGGTGTTGAGGGTCTCTGGGAGGGCCTGAGACTCAGTGGGTGTGTGAAGCCCTGATGTTGTGCTGTGCCTCGCCAAAGGAGCCCCAGTGCCGGTCCGTGCCATGCCACGGGGAGTGCCCGTGCTGTGTCAGATGGCCTCTCGGTGCCGTGCCATGAAGCCACGGTGCCGGTGCAGTGCCAGTACCAGTGCCGGTGCTGCTGTCACTGCGGTGCGGTGCCGGTGTCGGCGCCGGTGTCGCTGGCAGTGCTGTGCCGGTGACGATGCCGGTGCGGGTGCGCTGGCACTGCCGGTGCAATACCGGTGCGCAGCAGAGCCGGTGCCGCTGCGGTGCCAGTACGGTACCGGTGCGGTGTTGATGCCNCGCCGGGATGTTCTCTCCCTCATTGCGGGGCTGCATCTGTCCCTGGTATCGGGACCCTCCGGGGGGCTTTCGGCTTCCCACAATCTGCCACCAGCACCCAGCCCTCTGCCCTGTCAGCAGGGTGTCCCTGTGGCCCCCAGGGATGCCCCTCTGTCCCCAAATGCCTCTGTGACCCCAGGGACACTCCTGTGTTCCCCGCTGCCCTCAGGGATGCCCTTGTGCCCCCCTATGCCGCTGTGCTCCCAGGGATGTCCCTGTGTCCCCATTTGGACCAGCTGCCCGCAGACAAAACCCCATGTGAGGCCCCATCTGCCCCCTCCAAGGTCTGATTCTCCATTCAGGGTGACTTTCAGGGGACCTTACTTCCCCTCCCTGCCCCATGGAGTTGGGGGCCAGAGCCATGAGCCCCCTGAACTGCCCCATTACTCACCCTGAGCATCCCCAGCCCCGGGGTGGGAGCTGGTTGAGATGGGTGCTGGACAAGGGTGGTGCTGGTCAGGCCGGGTGTTGGGGGACAGCCTCGGGAAAGGGGCTTCAACTGCTGGCAAGAGAAAGGATGTCCTGCCCCAGGGTGACCACGGGTGCTCTCCAGGAGCAACTCTTCAGGGCAGGGCAGACCATGGGTGCCCAGAGGGGGTGCCCCAGGAGCGTCTGGGGCAGGTCTGACACCATCCCTGCATCCCTACGACCCTCTTGCTGCGCTGGCCACTGCAGTCGGGTGGGGATGTGGCACCCCGAAGGGGTGGCACCGTATGTTGGGGGGACACGTGTGCTCCAAGACAGCTGCAAAGGGACACGGGCGTCTGCCAGGCAGGGAAAGGGTTAACGCCTGGAGCGTTTTAGGGTACCGGGGGTGTCCCCAGCTGGGTGCACCCAGGCTGCTCCTCGCACGGGTGACCTCACGCCACTGCCATGGCAACGGCTCGTGAAGTCACGGGGAGTGGGGCGGCTGCTTCGAGCGTGGCGTGATGGGATGGGAGCGTGGGAGGCAGCCGCGCGTCCCCCCGGCTGCCGCTGCCGCTCACCGCGTCCCCCGCGGACCCCCAGAAGGAGCTCTGCCCCCGCCAGCGCCGACGCCTCCGCCTGATCCCCGCCGTGCCCGCCGTGCCCGTGCCACCATGCTCGTCAAGGAGTACCGCATCTGCATGCCTCTCACCACCGAAGAGGTGAACGGGGGGCACCGGGGCCGGGGCTGACAGGAGCGGGAGTCTCATGGGTGTCAGGATGGAGGCGGCTGTGGGTGGGGGGTCCTGTACCCACTGCAGTGCACTGCCAGAGGATCAGCTCTGTTTCTGGAGAAGGGCACAGTGGTCCCCTTTGCTGTCCCTTCGTGGCACGGCTTGTGGCAGAGACCGGGCTGTGCTTTGGTCAGGTTGAGCTCGGGATGTTCTGTGCGAGGGCTGAGCCATAATTTGAAGTGCAGGCAGGGGGAACATCCCATTCCTGGGCACGGTGACCTTAGGAGACGGAGCCCGACGGCAGCATCAGGACAGTCCCAGGATCATGGGATGAGTCAACAGGCAAAGGGCACCGGTGTTTTGGGTGCCAGTGGCACTGCATCTGATCCGATGGGGAACACAAGCTCAGTTCCTGCTCCAGCAGGGAGTCCGAATCCCATCGGCAAACAGCGGTGACAGCTGGAGCATCCCTGGCTAAAGGTCTCCTGAGCACCTGGTGCTGATGGGGCTGTTTCGGGGTGGGGGCAAGGGAGCTGCAGCAGCGCCCACATCGGGCACTGCCAGCCCCCCCTGGCCCCGGTTTGGTGTTAGCACCTGAGGAAGGTTTTGATTTAGGCAGAGAGGGGTAATAAGACCACGCTGCCAGTTGGGGTGATGAATAGGATCTTCAGCAGCACAATCAAACCCTTATTGCACGGCTGCACCACCAAATACACATATATATATCCGTATCATTATATAGATGAGATATCCATATGTGTCATATACATACAGTTTTTTCTGGCTCCCAGGTAGTTTGCTGAGCTGGGAGAGCAAGATCCAGCCCTCATCCAGGTGCTGGAGCAGCCCTGGGACATGGAGGGTCAAAGAGGGTGCCCCAGGAACCACCTGCCTGCTGCACAGCTCAGGCTCTGCCACCCCTTGCTTGTGCCTCAGTTTCCCCTCTCTGCAGTGTGGCTGTGCCAGGTGGTCACCAGGGCTGGTGGCACTGAGGCCAGGCACTGTGGTTGCAGTACCGTGTGGGGCAGCTCTACACCATCAGCAAGCACAGCCACCAGGAGAGCGAAAAGGGCGAGGGTGTGGAGGTGGTGAAGAACGAACCCCACGAGGACCCTGTCCACGGCCCTGGCCAGTTCACCGAGAAGCGCGTCCACCTTTCCAGGTGAACCCGCGGCTCCATTGAGGGATATTGGGTGGGCACTGCTGGTGGGGGGGGCATTGGCAGGCATTGGGGTGGCCCCAGTCTTCCCTCCAAAATTCCTGGGAAGCATCCTGTTTGAGTCCTGGACACCCTGCAATGTGGCTGCACCCATCTCCCAGACATGCTTCCATCATCTCCTACAGGTGCCTCCATTTCCCAGGGGTGCCCCCAGGTCCTGGAGTGCACCCATCTTTGGAGTCTGCACCCAACATTGGGGGACTGCACCTAACTCTCAGGGCGTACCCATCTCCTGGGCTGCATTTGTCTTGGAGGCTGCACCCATCACCAGGAGTGTAACCACCTTCAGGTGCCAGTGGGTGCATGGGTGAGGGGCTCAGCAATGCCCAGGCTCTGTGGGTGTCCTCATGTCCCCTCACACAGCCCCAGGTGCCTGTGGGGCATCCACTGGTCCCTGGCACTGCTGTCTCCATGTCCCCCCCACCAGCTGCTCCCAACAGGGAGTTGCTGGCATGAGATGGGTTATTTTTAGCCGCCACACTCACAATTCTTCTTCTGGGGCTGGTATTTATAACACCTGAAAATTAATCAAAACCCACCTCCTGGCTCCCCTGGGGGCCTGATCCTGCTCAGGGTGCTGAGAGGGCGATGGGAGCACCCTGGGGTCCTGGCCCTGAGGAGTTGGAGGGATCTGGGGAAGGGATGAGGGTTCAGGAAGGGGGGTGGCTGTCTCTTGGGGTGGAGATAAGGTGCTGGGGAAGATGGGAGATCCTGGAGAGAGGATGGGGGCACTGGGGAGGAGATGAGAGTTCTGAAGTGGAGACTGAAGGTCCTGGGGAGCTGACACAGGTCCCTGGGAGGACCCTGGGGTGCAGGTGATGATGCTGGGGAGGTGACAGGGTTCTCTGAGGAGGATGCTGGTGTAGTGGTGAGGGTCCCTGGAAGATGGTAGGGGTCCCTGGGAGTGTCCTGAGGTACAGGTGGTGATTCTGGGATACAGGTGAGGGTCCTGGGGATGTGGCAGGTGTCCCCGGGGAGTGATGTGGTGCAGGTGAAGGGCCCTGGGGGAATCCTGGAGTGGAGATGAGGGTGCATGGAGGGAATGTGAGGTGGAGGTGAGTATCCTGGCTAGCATGCGGGGTGCTGGGGAGGGGGATGGAGGTCCCAGAGCCAGACTGTGTTCGGTGGTGCAGGGCTGGGTAGCACCAGCCATGTCCTGCCCTGAGGGGGTCACCCCGTCATGGTCCCCTGCAGCAAACTGCCGAGCTGGGCACGGGCAGTGACCCCCCGCATCTTCTACATCACTGAGAAGGCCTGGAACTACTACCCCTACACCATCACTGGTGAGAGCAAGGAGTGGAGGTGGGCACTGCTGGGCACCCTGTCCCCCCTGGTGGGGATGATGGGCTGCCATGGCCACTGCCCCCAGTCTCACTGCTCCCTCTCTCCCCTGTGATGCCACCCGGTGATGCCACCCCATGATGCTGATGTGCCATGGTGTCCCTGCAGAGTACACGGTAAGGAGGTGGCAATGGGTCACCTGACCCCTTCCCCAGCACCTGGCATGGCAGGGGATGGGGCACTGGGGTGGGCATCCCCCAGGGGTGGGTGTCCCTTGGGGTCAAAATTTTTAGGGGTGGGTGTCTCTCAGGGTGGGCATTCCTTGGGGATGGATGTGCCTCATAATGGGTGTCCTTGGGGCTGGGCATCTCTTGGAGCTGAGTGTCCCTTGGGAGTGGGAGTCCCTTGGGGCTGGGTGTCCCTGAGGTGGGTGTCTCTTGGGGTGAGTGTACCTGGGGATGGGTGTCCCTGGGTCTGGACAACCCTTGTGGTGGATGTCCCTTAGGGCTGGGTGTCCTTGGGGATGGACATCCCTTGGGTAGGTGTCCCTGGGAGTGGGTGACCTTCAGGACAGGCATCCCTTGGGGACCAGCTGACAGCCACTCCCTGCAGTGCTCTTTCCTGCCCAAATTCTCCATCTACATCGAGACCAAGTACGAGGACAACTGTGGGGACAGTGAGAACGTGAGTGTGTGCCACAGCTGAGACCTGGAAACTCATCACAGGGGGACACATGGTCCATGTCACTCACCTTGCCTCCCCTTCCTAGATCTTCCATAGTGACAAAATCCTGGGTGACCACGAGGTCTCTTTCCTGGACATTGCTTTCGACGAGATCCCTGAGCGCTACTACCGCAGCCTGGAGGTACCATGGCTGGGGACAAGGGGGCTCCCTGGTGCCATATCTCTGTCCTGCAGGGGCTCATGGCCCTGCTCTGCCTGATGCCCCCAGGACCCTCGATTCTTCAGCTCGGCCAAGACAGGCCGAGGGCCACTGCGGGAGGGCTGGCGCCAGCACACCAAGCCCATCATGTGCTCCTACAAGCTGGTGAGCGTCAAGTTCGAGGTGTGGGGGCTGCAGACTCGGGTGGAGCAATTTGTGCACAAGGTGAGAGGGGTCCAAGCTGAGCTGGGGGAACATTGTGGGGACAGCGACAGGGTGCTGACCCCCACAGTGTGTTGCAGGTGATCCGGGACATCCTGCTGATCGGGCACCGGCAGGCTTTCACCTGGGTGGACGAGTGGTGCGGTGAGTCCATGGGGTCACCCTGACGCTGGTGGGGAGGGAGGCACACAGTCCCCATGGTGGGAGGGAACTGCAAGTTTAACTACTGATGCCACTAACTCTGCGGGCAGCTCCTGCTCTTCCCTCAGCTCACCTGCTGCCTGCACTGCCTGCTCTGCTCCACTCCCGCTGCCCTCACCCCTGCCTGCACCCCCATGCTGCCCGCTCCACTGCACACCTAGAGGGAATGGGGAGAGGGGTCCCAGCACCTGCCTGCGCTGCCTGCACCCTCTCCCTGTCTGGCATGGACACTCACTGCAGGTGCTGCCAAGTGAGGACACAGGGATGGGAGCCCAGGGTTTGGTGACAGCCGGCAGCGGGTGCTGGCGGGACATGGGGCCATCCCGGTGAGCGGCTCTCTGCCTTCCAGACATGTCCCTGGAAGAGGTCCGGGCCTTCGAGACTCAGATGCAAGTGGCCACAAATCAAAAGCTGGGGAGCCAGCACCCCTAATCCCTGCTGCCTGCTGGGAATGGACATCCTGGACCGCACCACACTGCCTGGGGGCGGGTGCAGGATGGGGTGCTTGTGCCTCCACTGCACCCCATGGGGGAGGGTCCCCCCTCCTGGCCGCCCTCCCCACATGTCCCCTGCCTGCACTGCCTGTGCTGCCTGTCCATCTCTTCTCCGCTGCTGGCTGGGCTGGTGCCAGAGCAGGGAGCTGGCTGTGCTGTCCAGCATCCCCATCCCTACCTGTCCCCTTGTCCCAGCCGCTGTCCCCTTGTCCCGGCCGCTGTCCCCTTGCAGTCCCCCAGCTTGGTGGGGAGCCGGGGCATGGGGTGCACACTGCCCTGGGATGAGGGGGTGCAGGACACGGCCATACCGAGCAACCCCAAGCCCGCTGTGCTCGACAGGGATGACGATGGAGGAGGTGCGGCGTTACGAGCAGGAGACACAGGAGGCCACCAACGAGCTCATCGGCCTGGTGGCTCCTGCAATCTCAGTCAGCGAGGTGGGGCAGCCCACGGCCACGCACTCAGCCCCTGCCAGCGCCCCCTCCCCCCCCCTCAGCGACGAGGCCCCCGAGTTCCTCGACCCCCCCAAGACTCGCCCGCGGAAGAAGTCGGCACCAGAGACCCTGATGCTGCCCACGCTGCGGGAGCGCACTGGTGCCGAGTGATGCTGGCAGTGCCACACTGTGCTGGACTGTGCCAGCTCCACTGCCCACCACAGCCCCTCCAACAGGAGCTGACCCCAGGGAAGGACCCGCCGTCAGGGCACTGGGAGCCTCAGGGGTTGCTGGCTGGCCTCCCTGAGCCATCACAGGTGCCCACGTGGCTCTGTGCCACCACTGCCATCCCAGACCTGCTGGCTGCACCAGGAGGGTACGCCAGGCCCGTGTGGGTCCCTGGCAGTGTCAGGCAATGTCGCAGGAGCCAGTTCCCTCAGCTCCACCTGTGCCCATGTCTGCAGGGGCCACCAAGGCTGCTGAGTGGTAGGGAGGTGCCAACTGGTGCCCACTTCCTGTGGCCAGGCTGGTAGCCAGTGCCAGGCTGGAGCAGTGCCCTTCAGGATAGACACCAGGGCAGGGGCACAGTGCAGGTAACAGTGACAGTGACAGCTGGGTGCTGAGCTGGGGCCCCACGCACTGCCAGCCCCACAGTCAGAGTCCCCTTCGCTGTCCCTCCAGAGGCCACGGCTGCCCGAGGTGGGGCTGGGGTGGGCTCAGATACCCGTATTCTTTGGGAAAACCAAGGCCTTTTTGGAAATAAAGCTCGAGACACGGCAGCTGGTTGCTGGCAGTGATTTATTTGGTGCTGTGGAGGGGTGCCATTCCTGTGCTGGGGTGCTGCATCACCCCAGTCTCAAATGTGTGCAGTGAGGGATGGCTGGATGGCCGATCCCAGGATGGGGAGATGGGGTCCTGGGACAGGGCAGTGAGGGCTGGGGGTCAGGTGGGCAGAACAGGCAGGAAGGCGCTGGCTGCATAGAGTCAGCCCAGCCCCGGGGCAATGCCCCCACCCCCAGCAGCAGCACTGGGCTCCCCTCCCTGCCAGCCATCATCATCATCCTCCAGCTCCTCGGCACCCAGCACAGCCGATGCCTCTGCCCCCAGCAGCGCAATGTAGTGGGAGCTGCAGTAGACAGGTGCCTTGTTGGGGCTGGAGTAGACCTGCTCAGGCCGGAGTGAGGCGAAGGGGTTCCTGGCGTAGCCCATGATGTGCGTCTCGAGCTCCACAAGGATCTGCAGGGAGGCCTTCAGCTCCTGCTCACTGTGGGAGAGGGGAGGATGGCCCTGTTACCGGGCGGCTGCACCAGCTCACGGGGCTGCAGAGCTGAACTTACCTGTACACAGTGAAGAGGACGGGCAGGCGATAGTCCCGCAGGAGCAGCAGGGTGGGCAGCCAGCCTGCCAGCAGATCTGGGCAGGCATGGAAACCTGTGGGGAGGTTTCCAGCAGTGAGGGCTCCATCTCCCTCCCATCCCACCCCAGCGCCACGACTGTGTCCCCCTGTCCCCACAGAAGACAGAGGTGGACTGGAGGCTGTGCTGCCTCCAGGAGCTGAGACAGACAGAGGAGAGGTACATGGAGACCCTCAAGTCCATCTGCCAGGTGGGGACATGGTGGGACAGTGGAGACATGGGAGCATGGTGGGACATGAGGGAACATGGGGACACACAGGGACAGTGAGGGCATTGGGAATGTGGTGGGACACTGGGGACATGGGAGACACTGGAGAACACAGAGGGACATGTATGGAGCTGGGGAAAGCCAGCTTCAACTGCATCCACTCTATGCTGGAGACCCCAGGATACATGGTGGTGCTGGCAGTAGGGTTTGGCAGCCCTCAACAAGGTGGGGTCCAGCTTCCTATCAGCACTGGGGGCACCCCAGACTCTGGGTCCTGGGCTGAGCACAGCACCAAGCCCTGAAGCAGGGACTGTTCTGACCTGCAGGGTGACAGAGGTGAGACAATGAATGCCTGGTGGGGGACGAGGTAGCCACATCCCAGAGCACCACCCCAGCTGCCTACTGTATCTTGGTGCAAAGCCTTGGACATGTCCCAGGCCACCTGCAGGCTCAGCCCCAGGTGCTTCCAGGGCGTTCAGAGTGGTTCCTGAGTCCTGTTCTGTGCCCTGCAGGGGATGTCCCACTCCCAGGTACAAGGGTCCAGTCCCTCTGTGGCGCAGACACTCACCTGGGTGAAATCCAACCACCAGGTCAGGCCGGGCAGCCAGCTTGGTCTCCACGTGGCTTTCCCAGAAGTCGTGGTAGAGCCCCTTGTAGCTGCTGAGATAGACCCTTCCCTGAGGTGCTGGCGTGGCAAGGGGTGGCCTCATGATGGGTCCGTCCACCACGTCTACCCCCACCATCACCATCTCCATGCCCTGGTGCCCAGGGAACATCCATGTCAGCTCATCGTAGTCTGTTGGCCGGGTGTTGAGAGTCTCCACATGGGAGGCCCCCACTACGTGCACGGTGAGGGGCCTGGTAAGGGGGTCGATGCCAAAAAGCCGCAGCCCCAAGCCGATGGTGAGTGGCCGTGAGTGGAAGTCAGTGACCAGGCGCCGGATGGACTCATGCAGCTCCCTATCCTCCGGCCGGGGCTTCCCAGCATTGGCCCAGAGCAGGGTCATGTACCTCCCAGACACAATGGCACCCAGCTTCTCCTCCAGCTGCTCCTGCATGGAGAACCAGTCCTCCCAGCCCTTCACATCCTGGGCAGGTTTCGTCCACGCTTCCGTGGGGAAGGGGATGTCTCCTGGAGGGGTAGGGAGAAAGCTGGAGGGTGCAGTGGCTGCCCCAAAGCCCAGGCTGCCCATAACACCTGTGCTGTGGGAGTGCTGGAGGAGAGGGGCTGAAGGAGGGACCCTACATGCCACCATGGGACCTGCGCAGCCTGGAATGGGTGTCAGGCAGGCTGAGGGGGAACATGCCCCACCTGTGAAGATGAGCCACTCCACCAGCCGATCCAGGGCCACCAGCTTCAGCTTCTTGCAGAACTTCTTATGCAGTGGCCAGTTGGCACGCTGGCACACCACACCACAGTAGTACACATTTTGGCACCTGGGCAGACAGGCAACATGCCCAGCCACTGGGAGGGGGGCAGGATCTGCCCTGCTGATCCTGGCTTACCCTCTCCCAAAGCTATGTCACTGTTTTGGCAGTGCCCTGTGGCTGGAGGTGGGCACTGGGGCCAGACACCCCTTGCTTCACCTTGGCCACCAGGCTAGAAGTGAGGGATTGATCCACCCCTGTGCCATCAGACCATCCCTCCCCTACCTCTTGCAACGCCGGAGGCTTTTGGGGTCTGGGAGCGCATCAGGGAGCTTCTTGCATTCAGCACAAAACTTGAAGGTGTCCTCCATCTTCTGGAACATGTCAAAGTAAGTCCGGATGCCGAAATCGCTGCCGCTCTTCCTCCCATCCATGGCAGACCTGCAGATGATGGGAGGTGAGCAGGATCCAGCCCACTGCCACCACAGTGGGGCTGACATCCCGTCTCCGAGGCTGCCAGGATTTTTACCTCCAGCCAGGAGCATCCTGGCCCGGATGGGGAGCTGGGCACCCTGGAGGGGTGCACCCAGGGGCCCATCAGAGACCACATAAGGGCTGAGCCAGAAGGGACACTCCAGCTGCAGGGGCCACATGGGATGGTCTAGCCCGGGGAGCAGGTAGGGAATATGCACCCGTGGGTACGCACTCACTTGTAGTCCTCGTAGCTCTTCATGTTGAGCTTCTGCAGGATGACATGGGACAGCCCCGGCACATTGCGGTCCATGGCCTGGAAGCCCAGCGAGTCCACGTCGGGAGCCCTCGCAGCTGGCTCCTCCACAGCCTTTCTGGGGCGGCCGCTTTTGGGGGCAGCGCTTGCATTTGGCTGTGCCATGGGGGCTGCAGGACAGAGGGGTGCGGGCGAGGGCGCTGGCGGGGGGGGGGCCGGGGG
>VWZF01005265.1:167830-181727 GCA_013396755.1 Sclerurus mexicanus | reverse complement strand
CATCCCGCTGCCCGTCCCGGGGAGGCGGGGGGTGCCGGGAGATTCGGGGAAGGCCCGACAGCCGTCCCGTCCCGCGGCTGGGCTCAAATGTCACCCCTGGGAGCAGCGAGGCCCCTCNTCTTGGGGCCTGCCCCAGCCTGTGGTGTCAGGGCCCCTGCCCCAGCCCCCAGCCATGGGATCCCCACCCCAGTCAGGGCTGCGGGGACCCCCTCAGGACCCCCAGTGGGGTGCGAGGGAGTGGCTGGGTGGGCACCACAGCCTCTGCCAGGAGGGGTGGGGGGGTCACAGTGGGGCTGGGGCAGCAGCTGAACTGCCCAGGGGCACACAGGGCTGCAGGGAGGGCGACGGTGCCCCTGCCGCGCCCTCAGGACACACGGGTGGGCTCGGGGGGACCCCCGCCCCACACGGGGCACGTACGGGCAGCCCACACCCATCATGGCGCCGACAGCGCCTTCACGGACACGCCCCCCAAGCACGTAGTGGAGAGCCACGGTCTCGCGAGGTTTCGCTGTCCTGCGGGAGCGTCAGCGTCGCTGTGGTTACGGGACGCGAGCTCCCCGCGGAGTCAGAGAGGCCTCGGGTTCGAGCCCCGGCTGATCCCGGTGAGGGGCTGCAGGATCCCCCGGGGCGGGAGGACCTGGGCCAGGCCCATTGGTGAGGGTCTACAAGACACCTCTGGGTCGGGAGGCTCCCGGTGAGGGGCTGCGGGTGCGCCCCAAGGTGGGAGAAACGCCAGGCCCGTGGGTGAGGGGCTGCAGGGCCACACCGCGGCGGGCAGCCCCCGGCACGGCGGAGGCCGCTCGGGAGGCTGACACAGCCGTACTCCGCTCTGGCTGCGGGAGCGGGGCTGGTGCGGTAGGGCGGCCGGGGGGCCTGAGCCTCGGGAGGGATCCCCAGACCGGAGCAGCAGATGGAGGCAGGTCCCCTGGGCGTGTGGGATCCGGGAAGGGACCGGGTGGCAGCCCAGGGGGTCAGGATTAATTTAAACACGGAGTGAAAAAGAGCCCAGGGCTGTTCTCGGCGCTGGGAGCTGAGAGCAGCCTGGCACTCCGAATCCCTCCTGAGAGCTGCAGCTGGGTGACGTTTACACAGCCGGATAATTTTCACATTACATTTCTCCCTGTCCTCCCCCTGTGCCTCGTGAGAGATTCGTCACTGCCAAAGCTCTGTGCTTTCAATGGTATTTTGACAGCCAAGCTCTGAAGAGCACTCAGAGCCACCACTGCTCTGTCCTGCAGAGGTATCTGGAAGAGGAATGGAGCAGTTTCATGTTTCTTTCCTCCTTTCTCCTGCAGAGCCATGGATGTCCCTGCAGGGCTGGCTGGTGGGAGCATGTCCTTTGCTGCAGCACTTCCCAGTGTGTCACAGCCAACACCAGTGCAGATCACAGTCCTGAAGGCACAGGACCTGGTAAAGTTCTTCTGAACTTTAGTTCTTCTGAAAATGTCTCTACTAATTTAATAAATGAGGCCAGGGCGATTGATTCTGTGTGCTGGGATCCTGTTTGAGAACAGGTAGGGGGTGATAAGACTATAGGAAGGAGTGGTGGGAGTATCAGAGATTCAGTGATACCACCCCGTGGCTTCCTCTCCCTGCTGAGGGTTTGTTCACACAGAGTAAAGGCTTGTGAGTAACATAAATTGGGGAACACATCTTCCTAGCAGCAGTCCAGAGATGCTGTGGTGAAATGTGACTCTCTGCCTCCTCTAACTGTATGTAAATAACAGCTTTTTTTAAGCAAAACACAGTGAAAATATGTATCAGTGAGACAAATACCACTGAAAAGATCTCACCTTGGATATAAAATCAGACTTTCATCCCAACTGCAGCTGTTGAAATCATACTGAAAGCAATAGCATGGCTTTGGGTTTAAAAAGGCTGTGGCTCCAGTGCCAGACTTTGAGCTGGTGCCAGTCAAACCATCACTGCTGTGACTTCCATGTGATGCACCCAGCTGTCCTTAAAGTCTTACAGAGGAACTGGCATTTGGGAAGGAATGCAGAGGAGGAGCTCAAGCAGAAAAATGAAAATCCCTGCTTCTGCTCCAGCAGCAGAGAGACAAAAACAGCCCAAAAGCACCTGTTTGAGGCTTTTACATTGTAGTGTTGGAGCACCTCTCACACTGATAGATGCAGCAAATAGGTGAGAGGAGGAAAGACAATGGTGGAAAGAACAAGCCCATGGATTGATTGCATTCAGAATGTTGCTTTGTGGTTCTGATTGTTCCATCCTGAGAAAGAGCTGTAGGAGGGGGGGTTTACAAAAGGGCAATCACAACAATATGAAAAGAATTCCAGCTAGAAGAATGTGGAATCCACTTCCAGCTATAAGTATGGAATCTGGTTAATTAGAGGTAATGTAGAGAGGGATGAGAGAGGAGTCTTGGATAATTAATGGTACAGGGGAAGGTTAATTGGGTTCTGTTTAGCCATTCATAGAATGCATGCTCAAGGAGACAGTGAGAAGGGCTAAAAATTAAAACCAAGTGAAAGAGATCTCTGTCTAAGAGCCAGCTTGGAACTAATTACCCCAGTGACAGGGAGAGAGGGAGCTGAGGGAGAGGCTGTGGAGGTTGGGCATCTCTGTGGCTCAGCACTAAGGAAAAGATGAGTTTGGGTACAATGATCCTTGTGTTCAGCCACTTTGCTGGGGATTGAGAACTAAACTGTGTTTCTCCTGCAGGAAGGCTCTTTGGTATCTGCTGCCCAGCACTCCTCCTGCTGTAGAGGTGCCTGGTGCTGCCCAGGCATGCATGTCCCCATTGTCATATGCTGTGCCCTCACCATCCCTGTTCACCCCTGTTTAAGCCTCTCTGTTTAGACATTTTAAATTCAAACTAGAATTTGAATCTGCTCATCTCTGATTAAAACAAGAGGTACGAAGGTGGTGTAAGAAATTGCAGAGCTCCCCAAAGAGCTTGCTGGAGCCCCTCTTTGAATTCATAGAATCATGGTATCATTAAGGTTGAAAAAGGCCTGTAAGACCATAGAGTCTAACCACTGCCAAAGCCACCACTAAACCAAGTGCAGCATCCACATGTATTTTGAACCCTTGCAGGGATGGTGACTCCTCCACTGCCCTGGGCAGCTTCTTCCAGCCTGACCACCCTTACAGTGAAGAAATTTTCCCTAATATTCAATCTAAACCTCCCCTGGCACAACTTGAGGCTGTTTCTTTTCATCCATTTCAGGGCATTCTGCAGCCACATGATATCTACAAGTGTCCTGTGAGCTCATTCCTGTAGTTCTCAAGAGCTACTTTCTTAGAGACAACAAACATCTCAAGCTTCCTGGAAGCACAAAAATATCAATGGGGTATCTTAGGATTTGTTTTAGACATGGGGTGAAAGCCTCTCCGTCTCCCCTGCTAAGGCTCCTCATAATCTTTGGAGCATCATGGCATGGTGGAGAAGGAAATTTCCTTCTTAAAGGCAGGGAAGGTGGAGGTCTCAGCATGGCCAAGCTCTGCTGCTCTTGGGACAGACCCCCAGCAGTGAGCCCTGTCCTGGGCACTGAACTGAACTGCTACCAGAGATAACTCTGATCTCAGGCTGCTGCTGCGGAGCAGCTGCTTCATGTGCTCTGTTTTTGACAGAAGACTCTCAAGAGCAATGTGCTGCTTACGTTGGTGCGTGTGGAGTACAATGGAGCAGTCCTGGGAGACTCCTCCAAGGTTGATGTCTTGCCAGATGGGACAGCAAACTACAACTTCATGACCAGTTTTGAGTGCAGCCCCGATGGGCCCAACTCCTTGGATGTCATTGCACAGAAACCGCTGCTCTGTAAGTACCTAGTACTGGACCTCCTTCCTTGGAGGTGGGTGCTGTCAGTTGCAGGAGTCCCTTGTTCAGGAATAGCACTTCAGCAGCAGCAGTGGGAGGGTCTCAGCACTCGTGTTCCATCTCTGCCAGCTGGAAGAATCCCATATTGGACTGTTCTCCATTGGCTTTGCTATGCTTGTTGGCTTTAGGATATGAAGAGGACCATGTGCCAGAGCTGACACAGACCCTTCCCAGCCCCTGAACTGTTGGTTTGTGGAACTCTGCCAGCTCCTCTCCTTTTATCTCCCTAGTGACAGTGATAGAAGTGGGGCAAAAAGAGAAGAAAAAACAGGAGAAGACTGTGCCTCTTGGCCAAGCTGTGGTGGATCTTCTACCTCTGCTGCAAGGTACAATATTGACTTCCACAGCCTCCATAACCACTCCTTGCTCCCTGGCACTTTTTTATCTTTGCTTATGGACCCCTGAATACAATTGACCTCCTTTTGACAAAGTGACCTTCATAGCTCTGCAAAATCTGGCTCAGGGGGCAGGTGAGGTGGCATTGGTAGCTCAGTGCTAGGAGTTAGACCATGATTTTGCCTAGTGGAAGGTGTCCTTGCCTGTGGCAGGGGGTTGGAATGAGATGATCTTTAAGGCCCCTTCTAACTCAAACCATTCCATGACTCTGATTCTCTGCAGAAAGTCTCACTTTAGGTTGTTCTCATTCCTGTTTCTTCTCAGGAGAGTGTTCATTGAAGGTCTCAGCTCCTTTGTATGCAGTGCCTGCCTCCCCATCAGAGAGCCCTTGCCTGGAGGCCATGGTATGTGGAATTTGGAACTGTTCCTTCCCTTGTTCAGCTCTCTGCTGCTTTTTAATAGGAGGGAGAGCATGACTCAGCCACCTGGCTCATCAGGGATGTGGTGCAGTCCTATATGTTACAGGCTTGAAGGCCTTTCCTGCTCCCATTGACGTCTGTCCCTAGTTGCCTGTGATAGGTGAAATTGTGCTGGGAAATGTTAATATGTGCAGCTACTGAATTGCTCTGGAAAAAATATTAAAGATGGAAATCACAGTGCTGAAACCCCAAAAAGATAAAAGGCAGGGTCACCTGCCCAGGTTTATTAGTCTTCCTTTTTGCAGATAGAATGTCTGAGTTCATTATTGTACAAGCTCTGGCTGCCTTTCCTGAAAGGTCCTTATTCATTCAGTTGGTTGCAAAGTACCCAGTGACTAAAACAGGGAATGAAGTGTGAGACTAGGAAAATGTGTCCAGTTTTGCTGCTGAGCCTGCCTGCAGTGACCACCAGGAGGGAATTGGAGGGGTGGATATCACATTAGCATCTCTGTGTTTAAGAGGTTCATAGTGAGCAAGGTGGGGGGCACTCCTTAGGGAGAACAGGTAATAAATGCTGACCAGCTGGTTTTTCATCAAACACCATCCATCCAGGGATGGGACAGATAATTAAAGACTGCACATAGAGCATGGAGGCAAAGCGTGGCCTTCTGAGTCACCAGGGAAAAGTATCATTTTCCATCCTTGATGTTCCTTCTCTTCAGCTCCTTTTATGAGACTCTGCCTCATTCTCTATGGCTCATTTTATGAGACCTCCAGGGCATATGCCAGGCCTCAAACAGCCTGTGGTTTTAACAAATACATACCACAATTGAGCCAAATTGATCCTGAAATTCCTTTCCTGTCCTGGTCTGTTTTCTTTTACATCTGAGAAGAAGCAGAAGATAACATTATACATTCTGGCCTTAGGTTTCTTCTTGCTTCTTCTTAAGACCAGGCAAATTATAATTGTCTAGTTACTGGCTCTACTTTATCCTTGTCTCACAGGGTGGCCTTGAAGTGACAGTGTGCACCAAAGAGCCCCTGCTCTCTGCCACGCAGTTCTCAAGTGGGAGCCTCCTGAGTGTCACGCTGGAGGCAGCCTATTCTGTCCCTGAAGCATTTGCCCCTGAATCCCAGCAAAATTACATGGCTTGCTTGCAAGTACCAGGAGCTGGTGAGGTGAGAATGGTCCAGGCATGGTGACAGGGGGTTTGGATTGTTCTCCCACACCAGAGAGAGAAGTGTGCAGGCATGTGGGCTGTACAGCTCCCGTGCCTGTGTGCCAGCAGCCTTTGTTGTGAAGGCTCAGGGTCTCTGTGGCATTATGTGTTTCTTTAACACAAAAGTCTGCTTGGAAAGATTGGATTCAAACTGGCAGGGTTTTTTCCACATGGGTCTTTATTTTTATTCCATTCTTTGTGTGAGTGTGGTGGGAGTGTGTTTTCCAAGCCAGGCCCCTGCACTGCTACTTAGCTTTGTTATCCCAGCTCAGAGCAGCTGGCTCTTGCTCCTGCTCCTGTTGGAAATGCAAATCCTTTGTTTCTCATGTGCCTCTAGAAGGAACTCCCCTTGCTCTTCAGGAATGGCATTGTGAAGGTTGATGATGAAAAAGAACCATTACCGCGGCCTAAAAACTGGCCCCTTGGTAACATCCTGGCCCCTGGTGCCTTGAGCATACCCAATTCCTTCATCGTTGGCGGGCCGTATGAGGATGAGGATGGAGAGCTCACCAAAAGTGAGGTGAGGAAGGACTGGCAGGGTCACAGATGAAACTGAAGCAGCAGGGACCAAGACTTCTTATGAGGAGGAAGTGGGTGGTCAGTCCTTTGTGCAGTGTCCAGGCACAGAGATGGTTCCCCCGGGGAAGCAGGCATGCACTGCAGGAGAGATCCCGAGGGGCCATGTGGCAGGTCTGGTCCCCAAAAACCACCCACACTGAGCTGCTGGGTTAGGAGTTGTGTTATGTGCCGTGAGCTGGGCTCTTAGTGCTGATGGTGTCTGCAGGAAAGGCTGCTGGCTTCTCTGCTGGGCTGGCCGGCTATGGGGACTTGGACCCCTCTGTCAGACCCACATGCTTTCCCAGGGGACATTTCTGGGGATGATGTAGGCTGTGGAGATTGCTGTCCTGGCTCTGACTGCACGCTGTTTCTCACAGGACAGGGAATTCAGGATCCAAGCAGAAAGCGCCAAGAGAATTGTCTGGGACGTGGAAAGGCGCTGCTACCTGGATGCTGCTGCAGTAGCTGTGTAAGAGACCTGAGGAAACCACTCCCAAACATGCTCATATGAGTGACCTGAGGCAGGAGCAGCAATATGCAGGTGGTCTCAGACCTTGTACAGGTCAAACTGTGGCTCTGCCTCACCTCCTTTGGCTCCTGTTGGCCACAGGTGGTTCACCTGAGCAAGGGAGCAGCCTTGAACTGCTGACAGCAGCTTCTTTCTGCTGTTCTGGGAGAAGGTGGAGAAGCTGGAGCTGCTGTCTCCAGGCCACAAATGCTCACTCCTGTTGCCAGGAACTGGGGCTGGGGGCTGTTTGAAAGGAGGGGCAGCAGTTACGGTGAGCAGGCATGGAGTAGGGTGGCACACACAGCTCTCTTCTGAGCTGCTAATTAAGTTTTATTGAATTTCCAATACATTAAAACCTTTCACTCCATGTGGGCATTCTTCATTTGGTTTTTATTGGATAAGCATTACTTTTAGCAGCTCCAGATATGCTCAAGATCAGGTTGAGTGTTCCATTTCTCTTTGAATCCTGCTATTATTTTGACCTCAGCTGCATTGTGGCTGTGAGTTTCACAGCCAAATTACTCCTTGTGTGGAAATAGTCCCTTCTATATCATTTGACTTTTAAAGTTCTTTTTCCTGCATGTCTGTTGGTTTCAGAGTCACCAGCCACACTGAATGGGAGCTCAGGGTCTGCTTGCTCTGTGCAATTCAGGATTTACACCAAAGTTAATCACATTCCTTCTTGCTTGTTTTATTTCTGAAGTAACCAGGGGAGAGAGAAAACTGAGTGTGTCACTCTTGCAGTTGTTTTATAGCTGGTTGTGCCATAAATGCAAACAGCAGTGGGTGGAGGAGAAAATGTCCCCAGCCTGCCCCAAAGCACATTTGTTCCCATGGCCTGAGGGTGTTTGCTGTGGGAGTGAGTTGAAGCAAACCTGACATGGGCTGCTGGGGCAGAAAGGAGGGTGGTGGGGCTCTCCAGCTTGGTTTGTGCATCTTCTCATCCCTGCTTTGTGTCTAGGCTGCAGAAGCGCATTGTGGAGCGTCGGTACTGGCCCATGGAGCTCTGCAGGGTATCCACAGCCCCATCCAGCAAAGGCAAAGCTAGCAAAGTTGACAAGGTAACAGTGGGGAGGGGTATGCATTTTCCTTTTGATACCTTTGTGATACCAAAACCAGCCTTGAACCAGTCAAAGCGAGACAGAGAGCAGGAGGTTTTGTAAAAAATCACCTTTACAGAGCTGTTAAATAGACAAAGGGACATACAAAACTCTCACTGGTGGTCTGTGGCAGCTGGGTGGAAAGGAGACGGAGAAGGTGCTTTTTAGAATCACAGAATCTCAGAATAGTTTGGGTTGAAAGGGACCTCAAGCTTCATCTCGTTCCAACCCCTACCATGGGCAGGGACACCTTCCACTAGACCAGATTGCTCCAAGTCCCATCCAGCCTGGCCTGGAAGAGAATTAAGGCAATTCACTGAGTCAATGGGGTTTTGGAAAATCTTGAAGAAGTTCATGCTTGCTTTCTTGGGCTGTAGGTAAGTTATGATTTTGCACCTAAACCAGGGTGATTTAACAAAGAAACAGCCCCGTAGCTAATGGCTCTGTTCCTGGCAGCAGGTAGTGTGAGAGCACCTAATTTGTTCCAGGGCAAAGTCATGTAAGTTGGTGTAAATCCCTTTCAGCACTCACCAGTGCCAGGAATTTGCAGCCACCTGGTTTCTGTCCAGCCTGAAATGCACAAGGTAGAATCACTTGGATTTCTAACCACACTG
The DNA here is from genome assembly GCA_013396755.1 of Sclerurus mexicanus. Lineage (NCBI taxonomy): Eukaryota > Metazoa > Chordata > Aves > Passeriformes > Furnariidae > Sclerurus > Sclerurus mexicanus. Next base: position 173,131 of record VWZF01005265.1, on the reverse strand, counting down.
CTGCTAATTTTGCAGTTGTATCTCAACAAGACCATTCTGAGGAATGGCAGAGTGCAGGAATTGGAGAAAAAAGCTGCCTCACAGGGGTTGAGATGAAACTAATATTCTACATATTGAGTGACTTCAGTGTATTCATCCAGGTTGTCTCAGCTGTGTGCCAGTGACAGAGGGCCACTGGCTCATCAGGTGCATCAGTTTGCTGTGTGGCCTCTCCTTAATGGATTGGTTACCCTGTTTCCTTGAGGATAATAACAGTCTGTTCAGCATCTCAGTCCCTTGCTCTGTGTTTCCAGGGAGATGAAACACAGATTGCCTTCCATGGCGTGGCATATGTCAACATGCTGCCTTTGCTGTGCCCTGGTGTGAAGGAGATCCGAGGTGCTTTCCGTGTCTTTAGCTACCAAGACAGCGAGGTGTTTGAGAAGGTGAGAGCAGCCAGGCTGTGCTCCAGCTCTGCAGCTGGGTTTGCACAGAGAGGCTGGGAGCAGGCAGAATGGACAGTGGGGTGTTTGGGAGTAGGCAGCATGGACAGGGGGGCACTTGAAGCTGTATCTGAACCTTCCCTGCCCTTCTGGTGATGAAGAAAAATAAGGATATAAGCTTTTAGGTGCAGATTTCTCAAAGGCAGGGGATTTCTGTGGGTGTGTGAGCAGGTCTGGGGGCTGAGAGAGGCTTTGAATCTCACTCCACTCCCTCCTCTGCCGTTATCTGAGAGCTGTAGGAATGCTCCTCTCTCCCCAGTCTGGGCAAATGAACTGTGTTGCTGGGAAGAGCAAACAGTGGCCTTAAGAGGATTGTGTTACCCCAGGCAACCACCAAAAAAGCTGTCACTGGAGCTCTTTCGGCTCTAGCTCACCGAGGTTTATGTTTCTTTGCATTTCTCCCTCTCTGTTACTGAGAGTGACAGTTATATCTTCATTTTCCCACAGTCTGTCCCTCCTGGAACAGACCTGAGATTGTTTCAGGAGGGCAGATGCACAGCCTGGCTTTACCACCCACGTTTCCCATGGTGCTGTGGTCCAGGCACAGAAGCTGGGTAAATTCCAGCCCTTCTCCTGCCTCCCTGCTCCTGCTGGCTGCTGGAGAGTGGGGCTGGGTGCACAGCTGTCTGCTGGGCTCTGCTTTCCTATCATGAATAACAGCTTCTTGGCTTTGTGGTGCTGCTTATCCTGTGGCATTTATCTGTCACAAGTGTAGTTCTTCTCATTCTATGGTGTTATGGATGCTTTGGGCTGCCTCGTGGTCTAGGCAGTCTCCATACAGCTGCTCCATCCTCTCCCCAGGATCCTCATAATTCTTGCAAGTCCAGTTCCTTATAAACCATGATGTGTGGGAGGGAAACAGTCTGTCTAGGTGGTCAAACACTATGTAAACACAGAGTCTGACAAACCTATTTCTTGCAATTCCCTAATGTGTGTCAGGGAAGCTGCTCCACACCAGGTAAGCTGGGAGCTAAGAGTCACTGCCAGGCAGGTGGGGGCACTCAAACGTTTGCAGAGCAGACCTGGTGAGGGTGGCCAGATTCTTCTAACAATCCTCATCACCAGGTAAGTCCATAATCATGAGTCAGGTCTAGGATTCAGCCAGAAGTTCAGGCCAGTAGGTCAGGATCATGGAGCTGGGTTGCAGCATGTTAGTCACATAGCTCAGATAAGGATCAAGGGCCAGTCCTCAGTGAAAACACAGCTCTTGAGAGAAGATGGAAAGACCCTACCGAGTCTCATAGCCCAACCTGAGGCTTCACAACTACATGGGATCAGGGCTGGCCCATAGCAGTGGCAGCTGAACTTCTAGGAGGGGAGAATGAGGTTGCAAAACTTCTTAATGCATTTAAGACACTGACAGTGTGTTTTGTGATGTGAGAGGTTAAGGCAAAGGTGTGAGAAAGCCTACTTTGTCCCTTGATTCCCTCTGTTCCCTCTTTTTTCAGACTAAAAGTCAGCACAGTGTTTTCCGGGAACTCAGGTCACATCTCAATCTCATCAAGGAAGGGCTGGGGACACCTCCGCTTTCCAGACTTTCTCCCAATAAGACACAGAAGGAAGACAAAGATTCCAACAGAATGGTAGGGTATAGGAAGGCACATTGCAGTGTGGTTGTTCTACTTGCACATTAGAGGAAGTTGGGGCATGCAGGAACCAGGGACAGAGCTGTGTTTCCTCAGCCAGCTGAGAGATACTCACTGTCATAGAATCACAGAATCTCCTCTGTTGGAAGGCACCCACAAGGATCATCCAGTGCAACTCCTGGCCCTGCACAGGACACCCCAACAATCCCACCCTATCCAAATGCTCCCTGAGCTCTGGCAGCCTTGGGGCCATGACCACTGCCCTGGGGAGCCTGTTCAGTGCTTGACCACCCTCTGGGGGAAAAGCTTTCTCCTTATATTCAGCCTAACTCTCCCCTGACACAGCTCCAGCTGTTTGCTCAGGTCCCTGGTCACAGAGAGCAGAGATTGGTGCTGCCTTTCCCTTGTGAGGGAGCTGCAGACCTCGAGGAGGCCTCCCCTAACCTGAAATCTTAGCACATGCTGCCTAAACAAAGATACCATCTCACACCCTGAACTTGCAAAGATATGAGGTTTATGGAGTCTGAAACAAGAGACATCTTTTTCTTAATAGTTACACAACCCATCCAAAATCCAGTTGTCGGATGGCACTGGAGGATCTGAAAATATCAGAAGTTGCAGCGTTGATGGACAGGTAACTATGTTTCTCCAAAGAGAAGGAGATGCTAGAGCATCACCATGCTGGTGTCTCACACCTTCCCCACAATTAAATTCCTTAAGAGTGAGTTGGACAAAGGATCTCTCATGTACATGCTGTTCCAGAGTTCTTCCAGTGATGTCCAGCTGTAGATCAGACTAGCACTGGACTAGAAGGTCTCTGTAAATTATCAGGCATTTATTTAAATTCATATTTTGGCTTCTTCCTCTGAACGCATATTCATTCTGCAGGCAGATTGATTATCTGGGCTCTCTCCTTTTTTCTAACCTGGTTTCTTGAGCTGAATTTTGCTGCTGTATCTCATTCTGAGTGAGGGTTATAAAACAAGCTGTATCTCTGCAGTTTGGAGATCTGTAGCTGTGTGCTCAGTATTTGATTGTGCCAGGAATGGCTCCAGACAGCATGACAATGAGAGCAATGTTCATCTTCACAGCAATACAGTGAGGCAGGAACGTTCCTGGTGTTGGAGATAAAGCTGGACAAGCCCTTGGTCCCAAAGCGACTGCGAGAGGAGCTCACCCGCTGGTGCGTAAGGAGGGGCTCATTTCTGCAGGGTAGGAAGAGGGTTGTACAGAGAGCTCCCCCTTGGAATGCTCTGCAAGGACCAACCAAGGGCCTGAGACAAAGCCCACAGGAATCAGGGGGAGGATTTGGCCAGACTGCTTCAGAGGTGGCATCTGGTGTGTTGGGAAAACACTTGTTCATCCCAGCTGGCATCTCCCTGCCATTCCTCTCAAAACAAGAGACACCAGAGCAGCACAACAGTGTCTGTGTTCTTGTCTGGGCTTTGTTTCCCACTAATCCCTCCGTGTTTTCCTTTTGCATGTGATGTTCAGCAGCTTGGTGAGTCCTGGCTACCAGCATGGACTGCCCTGGCTAGTACTGCTATAACTTCGCCAGAACATTCTGTCATTTTTACCTTTTCAGAAGTTCTCTCATAATGTTTTACTCAATCCTTGGCTTTTATGTTAGTTTTCATGTTGTTCTGCTGCAGAGCTGCTCTTTCATCTCTGCTGCTTCGAGTCTACTGTCTGTTTCATTTGCAGCAGTTCCTTCCTGTCCAGTGCTAACCCTGCTGTGTTATGGTCTAGGAAAGGCCCAGCATGTCTCATTTATTGAGCGAAAAAGAGAAAATGCAGCAAATGAACGAAATATAACAAGTGCAGGTCTATGTCTCTCTCAAACAGAAATATCAGCTGCTCCTTGAAGGGAGGGTATGGTATGTGTGTTGTCTGTCCTCTGTGCTGCCTGCTGTCTTCCAGGAGGAACAGGTTGCAGAAGGTAAACCCCCATTAGAACGGATTTTTTTTCCTGGCTATTTTTACACCGTTTCTGCTCTACTGCAATGGGTGTGAGTTCAGCGTAACTCCTTCTTCACCTGCCATGTGCAGCTGAATGAGGCATGTGGCACTTTGGCACAGGGGACTCATTGGGTTCTAAGGACTGAGAGTGTTCTCATATCCAGCAAGCAGGAAATGTTGATAAATTATCAATGAATTAAGGCTGTTTTGGCACGAAGGATTTTAATCCCAGAATCTCCAAATGGTTCAGGTTGGCAGGGACCACTGGAGGTCACCTAGTCTGACCTCCCTGCTCAAGCAGTGTCCTCCAGAGCCAGTTACTCAGGATTGTGTCCAGATGACTTTTGGTTATCCCTGGGGAAGGACACTCCACACAGACTCTGTGCCAGTGCTCAGTCACCCTGACCTTGATAAAATCTTTGTTAAAATTTTGGTAATACTAGTGAAAGGTCATTGTAACTCCAGTATTGGCCCAGACAGAGTTGGTATGGTGTCTGGGGGTCAGTGGTCTGAGGTTGGTGTCTGGTGTCAATGTGTGGCCAAGGGATGAGGTGCCACAGCAGCACTGTCTGATGTTGGCAACTGACGGATCAGGTGGCTTGGGCTGTGCAGTGAACAAATTCTTCAGAGCTTTCCTCAGGTTGGTTCCTTCCTTACAGCTGCTCTGGCAGAGCCAGGAGCTCTGAGTTAGAGATCTGATGCTCCAGGGGAGCATTTGTTGATTCCAGTAATAAATGATAATTCTGCCATGATGAGCTACAATCATCAGTTGTAGGGTCCTGGCCTTTACAGTTCACTCTTGGTCTGAGACTTCAGTTTTCCTCCCAGGTTCCCTGTGAGGTGCCTCAGGGACACGATGGCAGTTGAAGCCCTTGCACTACACGCTGCTTGTGCCCACAACAAGCCAACTTTCCTGGCACTCTATCTGGCTTATCTCTTCTGTGCTCTCATTGACAGCATCAAGGAGATGATTCCTTCTCGCCCTGTGCTGCCTGCCCGGACTGAAGGGGCTAAGAAGGTATGTGCAAGAGTGTGTGACCTTGCCACCACTCTGCCACCCATTCTGCTCTCATTTCTCTCACACAGGAAAGTCTTCATTCTGAATCCTGCACCAACATGTAGATGAGATTTGAAGATGATGATGGTGTAGGGCCATGAACATGGTGAAGGATTTAGAGGGGAATAGAGCCATATAAGGAGTGAATGAGGTCACGTGGTCTGTTTAGCTGGAGGACACTGAGGTCAGACCTCATCTGGGTCTGCAGCTTCCTCAC
>VWZF01005265.1:154477-167808 GCA_013396755.1 Sclerurus mexicanus | reverse complement strand
CTTCCCCGCCGGGGGCAGTGTGTGTGTTTGGGGGGGGGGGGCAGCTCCAATCTCTGCTCTCTGTGAGCAGTGACAGGACCTGAGGCAATGGCTGGAGCTGTATCAGGGCAGGTTTAGGTTTGGGTATCAGGGAAAGGTTCTTCCCCTGGAGGGTGGTTGGGCACCGAACAGGCTCCCCAGGGCAGTGGGCATGGCCCCAGGACTGCCAAGGCTCCATGAACATTTGGACAACGGTCTGAGGGACAGGATGGGATTGTTGGGGTGTCTGTGCAGGGCCGTGAGTTCGACTGGATCTTCCTTGTGGGTCCCTTCCAACTCAGGATATTCTGTGATTCTACAGTTCCATGAAATGCACAGAAAAGAAAACTTCTGGCTGTGTTTCCTCCACAGTAGTGTGCCTTGGGAAATCATTCCTGGGGTATATCACTTGTGTTCGCAGCCCATATGAAGGGAAGAGATGGAGAAATGGAGCAAAGGGAGGGAAGGCAGCAGTGACGGGATCTTTGGAAGGAAATGGGATGCTGGAGAAAGAGGCTACCAGAGCCTAATGTTTACCCTGGAGAGTGCCAACAGTTTCTTGTCTCCGATTAGCCCATGTGCTTCATCAGACTCTGACAAACATGAATCATCCCTGACCACTCTCAGGTCACCCAGTATTCTTGAGTACCAAGATTATGGAGATTACAGGCTCTGCTGCAGGGAGCTGGCTCCTGGGTTTAAAGTAAATGAGATATATTTTACTCACAGACAATTACATTGCTATAGTAGAGGCAGCAATGACTGAGATACTGGGTTCTTACTAAAAAATCTTGCAGGCAAGAGCTCTTTTGTGTTTAGCTGTAGGTATTTTCTCAGCCCTCAGGTGTGGACAGGAAAGGATGTGGGACAGACTAATTGAGACTTGAGTCAGGTGGAGTTAATGGGAGGTGTGGGCTGTGGCAAATGAAATACATATCAAGGCTGATTGCATAAATGACTTGTGGAGTTTATTTATTTATTTCCTAGGTAGTGGAAGATTATCACAAACGTGTCATGAGCATTGCAACTGCCATCCTGAGTGAATACCATGAGCTTTTTGGGAAGCAGCTGCCTGACCAGGGAGTGATAGACTACCAAACCCTGGAGGAACAGAAGCGTCAGCTCAACTATGAGCTCAATACCTCTGGGAAATATTTTGCTTTTAAGGAACAGCTAAAGGTAAAAACTCATCTGTGCTTTTTCTTCCCTACTTGTTTTTTCCCAGCGAGGGGACAGTTCTCAGTGAGGAACTGCTGCCTCATGTTGCTAATTTAGGATGATGTCATGCTCCACAATCCCCTCCTGCCACTCAGAGCTGTTGCAATGGGCACCGGGGAGACAAGAGTCCCCTGTAATGGAGCAGGCACTAAACTGCTTTGATTCCACACCAGGAGAGCACTCCCTGTGAATGGGAGATGGTCACATCCATTTGCCCCATGCTTATAACCTGAGGAAGGCAAAGCTGATGTTATCACACACCCAGAGTCTACCCTGGCAGGAAGAGGGAGTTCCCCTCTCTCAGCTGCTCAGCCCTGGCCATGCTCTGCCCAGATACACACTCTCTGTGCCAAGGGGATGAGCCTTCCACATATTGTCCCTAAAGGGGCACTGGAGTGTCAGAGAGGTGGGGAAGGATTTCCTCCCTGCCTGCTTTTTTCACTTTTAACAGTGCTGAGCTGGATTTATCCCTCAGAACTAAGTTGGAGCTTCAGGCAAAATCTGTGTGTTCTGGCTCTTTCTGATTGTGAAGCTGGTATGGGGCACAAGGAGGACCTTCCCTGTCCAACAGTCCCATGTCTCCATAGTATGCTGTGGTGAAGATTGTGAGAGAGAAATACCTGAAGACCACAGCATTTGAGACCCAGGAGCAGCTCCAGGCATTCCTCAGTGAGCTCTATGTGTACCTTGTGGAACAGATGCACATTGCTGTGAACCAGGTACGGAGAAATGTGGGTGACTTGGGCCATGACTTCATTATGGATCCAGGGCAGGTGAAGGACTTTTGCCTTCAAGACAGAAGCAGGCTCATATTTTCATTTCTGCATTTATCACATATGGGCCCCAAGCCACATCTGAGGCAGGGTCCAGGGCATCTCTATCCCACTGCTACAAAATCCTGATGATGGAATATGTGTGAGATGCCACTAGTAAAGCTGCTGTAGCTGGCATGAAGTGAGGGTGGCTGGGTCTGTGCCTTCTGCTACTCACCTGGGCAGACCACAGACCTCCATCAAGAGCTGGGATCACCAGTGAGTGGCACCAACTTCACCTTGATCTACAGAATGCTGTAAATAATCATAGAATCATGGAATAGTTCAGGATGGAAGGGACCTTAAAGCTCATCTTGTCCCACCCCCTGCCGTGGGCAGGGACACCTTCCACTAGACGAGGTTGTTCCAAGCCCTGTCCAACCTGGCCTTGAACACTTCCAGGGATAGGGCAGCCACAGCTTCTCTGGGCAACCTGTGCCAGGGCCTCCCCATCCTCACAGGGAAGGATTCCTTCCCAATATCCCATGTAACCTTGCCCTCTGGCAGTGGGAAGCCATTCCCCCTTGTCCTGCCTCTCTGTGCCCTTGTAAAAATGGATATTGCCCTGTCTCTGTGTGGTAGAGGTCCTGGGAGTGGCAGGAATGTGTCCCACCAAAAAGAGCAGCTGGGACAGCCTGCCTTTCCCATGTGTCCAGCCCCAGCCATTCTGGTCTGTACTCAGTGCAGTGCTGAACTGGGATCACATGAACCATTCTTCCCCTGCCCAGTAACACTGTCTTGTTCTCTACCAGCTTCTGTCTGAGGAAGGTGCTTCTCCTGCCCCTCCATCCCGCACAACTCAGGAGCAGCTCTGGCTCTTTGCTCGAGAAGCTGAAGCCAACAAGGACTACAAACTGGCTTCTCTGTACCACCAGCAGGTAGAGCTCCTGTTCTTCCCTGCACATGTCCCCTGTGACTGGGCTGGCAGCAGTGTGGGGCTGCTGCTGACAGCTCAGCCAGCCTAAGCTGTGATGTAGAGGAAGAAGCTGAACATGACCAGGATACTCAGCCTGAATGGGAGGGATTTTCCAGGAGATGCTGCTCTCTGCAGGATGTGAGACTGTCCCTGGTCAGGTCACCAAGAACTCATGTATATGAGCATTGTCCAAACACCTCTTGAAGTTTGACAGAGTTCAAGAAGTGTTGGAACAATAGCCTCAGGCACATGGTGTGACTCTTGGGGCTGGTGCTGTGCAGGACTAGGAGTTGGACTTGATGATCCTTGTCGGTCCCTTCCAATTTGGCATATTCTGTGATTCTATGTTTCTGTGACTCCAGCCTCAATGCCGGGGAAATTGGATGAGCTCTTCCAAAAGGCTTGCTGGGTCAGTACTGGGGACACTGGGCCCTAGGAGGGGGTCAGTTGGAGCTGGAGGACACGTGTTAGGTGGAGAAGACTTAAAGGAAGTGGGCTTCCAGCACGACATCAGTTAAGGGGCACCCTCACATGTCACAGGCAAGGGCTTGATTCCTGCTAAACTGGGCTGGGGTGGCCAGGAAAGCCCTGATCTCTGTTGTTTAGAGGATAGCCCAGGACCGGCGCAACATCCAGTCATGGCTGGACTATGGAGCCTTCTGCCTTCTGCATGAGGACACCACCAAAGCCCAGGAATGCTTCCAGCAGGCTCTTTCTGTGGACCTCCAGCACATCCAAAGGTGCTGAGTGCTCCCAGTGTGGGGGTGGGAGGGTGGGGAATGTCCCGCACACCACTGCTGGGGCCTGCAAGTCTGACTGGTCCCCCCGCCTCAGCCTGCTGCTATGTGGGATTGGGGCTGTCATGCTGCAGCACTATGAGGATGCAGAGGTTTATTTCGAGGATGCCTGCTGCTTGGAGCCATCTAGCATCATAGCCTGGACCCTTTCAGGTACCAAAGCAAGCCCACCTGGTGTTCCAGGTGTTCTTGTAGAGCCAAGCATTTGTCCTGCCCCCAGTTCTCTTCTCCCTGCTCCAATCTGAGAGCTAAGGGAAAGATTTTGTTACGGGTCAAGTGTCCACTTATGCTGCTCTCTCTGTCTCCTACAGGTTTGTTTTATGAGCTGCAGAATAATAATGTTCAGGCAGAAAGGAACTTCCGTGAGGCTAAGAAACTCCTGCAAGCACAGCTCAGCGAGGAGAGGAGAATCCCTGAGGCTGCTGAGGGAGGAGAAGGGAAAAAGGACATTTTTCCCAGCATAGACGCAGAGGAATTCTTGCCAGGTAATGCTGGGCAAACCCAGGAGGTGCCCTGGCACCAGCAAAGAGGGGCTAGGAGCTGTGTGGGTCAAAGGAGAGGGGAGTTTCTAAAAGGAGAAATACAAAGGGTAAAAGAAGATGTAGACTGTTCTGTAAAAGCTGTCACTGTGAGCTTGGAAAGCTCTGCCTCACCAATTCAAAGAGCAAACCAGCTGCTTGGCGGTGACCCTGAACCCGAGGCTTCCTNGAAGCTGAAGCCAACAAGGACTACAAACTGGCTTCTCTGTACCACCAGCAGGTAGAGCTCCTGTTCTTCCCTGCACATGTCCCCTGTGACTGGGCTGGCAGCAGTGTGGGGCTGCTGCTGACAGCTCAGCCAGCCTAAGCTGTGATGTAGAGGAAGAAGCTGAACATGACCAGGATACTCAGCCTGAATGGGAGGGATTTTCCAGGAGATGCTGCTCTCTGCAGGATGTGAGACTGTCCCTGGTCAGGTCACCAAGAACTCATGTATATGAGCATTGTCCAAACACCTCTTGAAGTTTGACAGAGTTCAAGAAGTGTTGGAACAATAGCCTCAGGCACATGGTGTGACTCTTGGGGCTGGTGCTGTGCAGGACTAGGAGTTGGACTTGATGATCCTTGTCGGTCCCTTCCAATTTGGCATATTCTGTGATTCTATGTTTCTGTGACTCCAGCCTCAATGCCGGGGAAATTGGATGAGCTCTTCCAAAAGGCTTGCTGGGTCAGTACTGGGGACACTGGGCCCTAGGAGGGGGTCAGTTGGAGCTGGAGGACACGTGTTAGGTGGAGAAGACTTAAAGGAAGTGGGCTTCCAGCACGACATCAGTTAAGGGGCACCCTCACATGTCACAGGCAAGGGCTTGATTCCTGCTAAACTGGGCTGGGGTGGCCAGGAAAGCCCTGATCTCTGTTGTTTAGAGGATAGCCCAGGACCGGCGCAACATCCAGTCATGGCTGGACTATGGAGCCTTCTGCCTTCTGCATGAGGACACCACCAAAGCCCAGGAATGCTTCCAGCAGGCTCTTCTCAGCGAGGAGAGGAGAATCCCTGAGGCTGCTGAGGGAGGAGAAGGGAAAAAGGACATTTTTCCCAGCATAGACGCAGAGGAATTCTTGCCAGGTAATGCTGGGCAAACCCAGGAGGTGCCCTGGCACCAGCAAAGAGGGGCTAGGAGCTGTGTGGGTCAAAGGAGAGGGGAGTTTCTAAAAGGAGAAATACAAAGGGTAAAAGAAGATGTAGACTGTTCTGTAAAAGCTGTCACTGTGAGCTTGGAAAGCTCTGCCTCACCAATTCAAAGAGCAAACCAGCTGCTTGGCGGTGACCCTGAACCCGAGGCTTCCTCTGGAGCCTTGCTGAGTCCAGCCTGAGCCGAGACTCTCTGTCCTGAATCCCAAATGTTTTGCCAGGCTGCAGGAAATGCTGGCTGGCTTTATTTTTAACGTTATCACCACTCCACGCACAGTGCTGTAGGCAGGCAGGCTCGTGTCACATGTGGGTTTTGGTCCCTTCTGGTTATGAGGGAAGAGATATTCATAGACTCATGGAATCACTAAGGGTGGGAAAGACCAAGATCATCAAGTCCAGCTGTTAATGCAACACCACCATGCTCCTCACTAAACCTATGTTCCCAAGTGCCACATCCACACGTATTTTGAACACTTCTAGGGATAGTGACTCTACCACTGCCCTGGGCAGCCTGTATTGACCATGCTCTTAGTGCAGGAATTTTCCCTAATACCCAGCATAAGCCTCCCATGGCCCAACTTGAGGCCATTTCCTCTCATCCTGCCTCATTTATACCTGTATTGGCTTCACATGGTAACCTTGTACTCAAAGCCCCAGCCCCAGGTATTGCCTCCTGCAAAGAAATTTCTTCCCAGCTTTGAAAATCTGATAGACCTTTCATATTTTCTCTCTTGCTCATTTCTTGTGGAATCGTGGTCTCAAGCTGAGCAGTTTATGGCAAACTCCTTCCACATAACGGTTGTTGGGCATTTAATTCCAGAGGGGGTTCCAGATGACTCAGCTGACAAACTTCCAGAAGTGGTGGAGCCAACCCTGGCCTGTGTGACATCTGAGGAAGAGGCTACCACACTGGAGGCAGCTCCAGAAGGTAGGGAATGGGGACCTGCTGTGCCAGGGAGAGCCCAGTGCTGGGAGATGGCATTGTGGGATCAGTGGGAAGTAAGGCGGAAGCAAGGAGCCATGGCCATCATGATGCCAAGGCATGACATCAAGGCCTGTTCTCTCTCCCTAGCCAGGGAATCTCCAGGCAAAGCAGGTTCATCCTGATTTTCAGAGCAGCACATCTCAGGATGGACAGCCAGCGGGTGAATGCAGCTCTCTCATGTCACTGCACCCAGTGGCCTTCCGTGGCTGTTGGGATGTATCCCTCCTGGGGTGCCAGCTCTTAAAGTGTCCCCGTGGATCTCCTCTGGTCCTGTGGTGTGTTATCTGCCTCCTCCGCAGCTCCACTCACCAGCGGGTGGTGGAGATGGCAATGCTGGGTGCCTGAGGCGCCCTGGTTGGCAGGGGGAGGCAGGACCCTCACTGTGGTTATCTTTGACAAGCATCATTCATAAATCTCCACCTTTTCTTCTTGAGTTTTGACTGGAACATCAGTGGATCAAGAGCACTATTTCTTTTTAGATATCATACAAAACCTAAGCCCTTCAGAAAGAAATGCAGAATTAATCTCTGCTTCAGCCTCCTCTGCCACCTCCTGGGTTTTACACTATGTTGCTGGGATTCCTCTGTCCCCACTAGGATCTCAGACCCTGCTCTGGCTCCAGAAATAAAACCCCCACTTTGGGACTGACAGAGACATGTTTTCTTGCAGCACTATCCACTGGTTCAGGACCTCACCAACCTCCCTGCACAATCTTCATGAAGGCAGTGGAATTCCTGATGAAAGTCAATGCTATCCAGGTCAGCTCAATGGGGAGTGGAGGAGTGGGAAGAGAGGCTGGTTTATTTCCAAAGAGCTGGTGGCAGCTCCAGCCAGCCCCCTTTCCTGGGCTCTGGGAATGAGCTGTGACCACTCGAGAGCTGAGCACAACAGGGAGCAAAGCCATCACTGCCCAGAGATGCAAAACTGTGGCCAGGCAGAATATTCAGCTCAAAATGCTGGTTGTAGACACAGCCATCTTGTGAGGTGAGGTCCTTGTGGGGGCCTCAGCCAGCACTGCCTGCTGCAAAGCGAACAGCCAGCTCAGAAATGCTGCAGTGTGGTCTTCTCTGTACGCTGAGGCAGGATCCATTGTTGTGATGCTTCCAAGATGCCAGAACTCCTTTGACTTAGACACTTGTATGTGTCAGAGTAATTTTTGTGTCACCTGTGCCATGTCTTTGTCCCACACAGTTATCTCTGGGATCTCTCTGATTGCCACATTATGCTGCCTGCCTAAATTTTACATGGCAGAAGGAGTTTCTTAAAGCAAAAACAGAACTAGAAGTAATCATGGAATGATTTGGGTTGGAAGGAACATTAAAGTTCATCTTGTTCCAATATCCCGCTATGGGCAGGNGCGGAAGCAAGGAGCCATGGCCATCATGATGCCAAGGCATGACATCAAGGCCTGTTCTCTCTCCCTAGCCAGGGAATCTCCAGGCAAAGCAGGTTCATCCTGATTTTCAGAGCAGCACATCTCAGGATGGACAGCCAGCGGGTGAATGCAGCTCTCTCATGTCACTGCACCCAGTGGCCTTCCGTGGCTGTTGGGATGTATCCCTCCTGGGGTGCCAGCTCTTAAAGTGTCCCCGTGGATCTCCTCTGGTCCTGTGGTGTGTTATCTGCCTCCTCCGCAGCTCCACTCACCAGCGGGTGGTGGAGATGGCAATGCTGGGTGCCTGAGGCGCCCTGGTTGGCAGGGGGAGGCAGGACCCTCACTGTGGTTATCTTTGACAAGCATCATTCATAAATCTCCACCTTTTCTTCTTGAGTTTTGACTGGAACATCAGTGGATCAAGAGCACTATTTCTTTTTAGATATCATACAAAACCTAAGCCCTTCAGAAAGAAATGCAGAATTAATCTCTGCTTCAGCCTCCTCTGCCACCTCCTGGGTTTTACACTATGTTGCTGGGATTCCTCTGTCCCCACTAGGATCTCAGACCCTGCTCTGGCTCCAGAAATAAAACCCCCACTTTGGGACTGACAGAGACATGTTTTCTTGCAGCACTATCCACTGGTTCAGGACCTCACCAACCTCCCTGCACAATCTTCATGAAGGCAGTGGAATTCCTGATGAAAGTCAATGCTATCCAGGTCAGCTCAATGGGGAGTGGAGGAGTGGGAAGAGAGGCTGGTTTATTTCCAAAGAGCTGGTGGCAGCTCCAGCCAGCCCCCTTTCCTGGGCTCTGGGAATGAGCTGTGACCACTCGAGAGCTGAGCACAACAGGGAGCAAAGCCATCACTGCCCAGAGATGCAAAACTGTGGCCAGGCAGAATATTCAGCTCAAAATGCTGGTTGTAGACACAGCCATCTTGTGAGGTGAGGTCCTTGTGGGGGCCTCAGCCAGCACTGCCTGCTGCAAAGCGAACAGCCAGCTCAGAAATGCTGCAGTGTGGTCTTCTCTGTACGCTGAGGCAGGATCCATTGTTGTGATGCTTCCAAGATGCCAGAACTCCTTTGACTTAGACACTTGTATGTGTCAGAGTAATTTTTGTGTCACCTGTGCCATGTCTTTGTCCCACACAGTTATCTCTGGGATCTCTCTGATTGCCACATTATGCTGCCTGCCTAAATTTTACATGGCAGAAGGAGTTTCTTAAAGCAAAAACAGAACTAGAAGTAATCATGGAATGATTTGGGTTGGAAGGAACATTAAAGTTCATCTTGTTCCAATATCCCGCTATGGGCAGGGACACCTTCCACTAGACCAACATTCAAAGGAAGTGGAAAAAAAAATCTGCCATGTGTTTTCTGTTCATGGAAGTCAAACAGGTTGTCTGTCAGCTCTTCTTCCTGTCCTTCTGGGGTGCCTGTGGTTTTCCTGCTCCCCTAACCACCACCTGTGCCCTTCCTACCCAGTTTGTTCACAAGGCACTGGCCCACGAGCTGCTGAGCCCTCAGGGAGGCCCCACCTGTGCATATCACCTGGCATTGGCCTGGACATACCTGCTGCAGGAAGATCTCCCCAGATGTGAGGAATGTCTGCGCGAGGCTGTTCGGATTGACTGCACGGTAATTCCATGTGTGTCTTGCAGCAGGACCCCACCCAAACACTGTAGCAGCCTGTGGTGTTGCGTGTGTGAACCCAGAGCTTCATTTCCACTTTACAATTCAGTGTTAGTCCCCAGCAGTTTCAGCAGGGAGGGCAGTCACTCCAGGCTGTGGCTGCAGCACTGCCCTCTGCATTATCCTGTTCCTTCCTGGCCTGTTGTCACCTCCTGCACAGACAGGCAGCACCTCTGAGCCTGTCTCTGGCTTTACCTCTGCAGCATCTCCCTTTCTTTTTCCCTCCAAGTGAATATATCCTCAACTCATTTCCCTTGATGCGTAAGTCAGGCTCTGTTTCACGGGAAACAAGGATGCTGTTCAGCAGAGAAGGAAGGTGGCTTTGAGGAGGCAGGTTGAACAGAAGGAAGAAGGAAGATGACACCTCGAATGATGTGTCAATGCTGACTGCACCTGGGAGCCTTTTGCAGGCCAGGACACTGGGCAGGGAGCTAGAGGGGGATCCCATGGCTGGTGTCCTGCAGGCAGCCCACTGACTTCAACTCTGTATGTAAAACCTTCCCTGCTATCATAGAATCACAGAATTGTTTAGGTTGGAAAAGCCCTCCAAGATCATTGAGTCCAACAATTCCCCCAGCGCTGCCAAGGCCACAACTAACCCATGTCCCCAGGTGCCACATTCACATGGCTTCTAAATCTCTCCAGGGATGGGAACTCCACTTCTGCCCTGGGCAGCTGTGCCAGGGCTGGACAGCCCTTTCCATAAAGAAATTTTCCCAATACCCAATAAAAACTTCGCCTGGCACAACTTGAGGCCATTTTCTCTTGTCCTGTCCCTTGTTCCCTGGGAGCAGAGCCCAACCCGCCCTGGCTCCCCCCTCCTGTCAGGGAGTTGCAGAGAGTGAGAAGCTCCCCCCTGAGCCTCCTTTTCTCCAGGCTGAGCCCCCCCAGCTCCCTCAGCTGCTTCTGCTGCTCCAGCCCCTTCCCCAGCTCCATTCCCTTCCCTGGACATGCTCCAGCCCCTTAATGTTTTTCTTGTAATGAGGGGCCCAGAACTGCCCCCAGGACTGGAGGTGCCTCGGCAGTGTCCAGCACAGGGGGAAATCACTGCTCTGATCCTGCTGGTACAAGCCAGGTGTCATTGGCCTTCTTGCCCACCTGGACTCGTGTTCATCTGCTTCTGGCTGGCACCTCTAGGTCTTTTCCCTCTCTCCCCTGGAGAGCCTGGAGTGCTGCAGGGGGTTGTGATGATATAATTAAACACTGCTCAGCCTCTTCTTTCTGCTGCTTACAGGTGTTCCAGCCCCCTTCCCAGGTGTTTCTCCCTCCTGTCTCCCACCCATGTCACCCTGCTGGTTTTGTGTGCACAGAACCCAAATGTCTGGGCTCAGAAAGGACACCTCTGCTACCTGAAGGGGGACTTTGGCAAGGCAAAGGAGTGCTACGAGCGAGTGGTCAGTTTTGTGGAGGATGCTCTGGATATGCACTTTGTCTACCTGCGCTTGGGCTCCATCTACCTGGAAGAGAGAGAGGTGAGGGGCCAGCAGAGGTGGTGGAGGGGAAGCTTCCACAAAGCAAATTGCTCCCCCAGCTTCTGTGGGGAGGGTGGGTGTCTGAGCCCCACTGGAGACACGGTGTTTGGCAAATCCCTGAGGGAGGGGGACTGTCTGTGGAGTGATGCAGGGGGAAGCATGGCTGTCTCTCTCCTGGCAGTATGGCCGAGCCAAGCAGATCTACCTGCTCGCCTGTGACAACTCTGCGTCATGTCTCACCTGGCTGGGGGTGGGGATTGCCTGCTACAGGGTAAGTGCAACTGCCTCCATGTCATCTGTGCTTTAATCAGCGTCGTGGCATGGGACACAGGGCTCGCTTTTGCATGATCCCCTTGATTTAAGGTAAAGCTTGGCTGCCTGTGACCAAATGCTCCCAGAGGCCATTGTGTTCTCTGTGCTGCCACAGCCCCAGCACGGCACCTGGGCTGCTTGTATGAGCTGTGTCCCTGCTCAGCACCTGCTCTGGGAGCAGCCATCCTTCCTGCTCATACCAACTCCTGCCAGAACCTCCTTTCCCAAGGTGTCATGGCAAGCAGTCTGGGCTCTGCTCCCAGTGCCTGCCTGGCCAGTGCCTGCCTGCACATCACCAAGGAACTGAGTAGGATGTCAGAAGGGAGGAATCTCACTGCTTTCCCAAGGGAATCCAGCACATCTGAGGGGTTGCCAAGGACACCCACCCACTAGCACCATGGTTCCTCAAGGAACACCTTGCCAGGTTTCTCCAAGGGAGTTTGGCCCAGGGAAGGGACTTGAACTTCTGTTTCCCCCTTGGCCAAATGGGCACTTCCTGGGAGGCTGTGGAATCAGGCCAGGGAAGTGAGTGATGGCCTGGGGCTGGCTGCAGCCCACCAGGCACCAGCTACCCCTCCCTGCCTGGACCTGCTGTGCTGCGGGAACGGGGAGCAGGAGCACAACCTTGTTTCCTCATGGAGCTGGATCATCAGTTCCTGGAGGTGAAGGTGTTTGTGCTACTTTCCATACAACTGGAGGCTGCTTTGGAAATAGTATGTGATCCCATGGTGGTCTGCAGTGGGAAGTTGGTGCTCTGGACTGGAGAGCTGGATGTTGGCCTATCTGTGCCCTAAATCCTTTCCCTTCACCCCTGTCAGGGAAACCCTACTAGGAGCTTTTGTTGCACTGATTTCTTCTGCTGTTAGAGCAATGCCTGTTCATTCTGAAACCCTTTCTGCCTGCTCTTTGCCTTTTGTCTATGCCTCTCACTGTCTCCCTCAAGCTGGAGCTGCTGGTGGAAGCAGAAGATGCTCTCTCTGAAGCCAATGCCCTAAATAACACCAATGCTGAAGTGTGGGGATATCTCGCCCTCATCTGTCTGCGAGTGAGTGCCCAGCCCTGCCAGCTTGATGGAGACAGAGGTTTTGGGGGATTTATTGCAGGGTTTATCTGCATCTGCTCACAAACCTGAAGATTATGGTGTAGAACTCACTGGTGAAAAGTATGGGGGCTGTGCTTGTGGAAAGCAGATGCCAAAGGCAGTGCCCTTCCTTGCTGCTTGTCATCCCCTGAGGCACTGACTGCTCTGGGGCATGTCCTCCCTGCTGAGCTTCTTACAAATGTCCCTCCACTGAGACCTTGTGCCTTTCCTGAGGTGCTGGGGGAGGGGTTGGATTTGATGGTCTTATAAGGTCTTTTCCTGCCCAAACGCCCCTCTGCTTTCCTCACGGGCGGCTCTGTCGGTGTTGCAGGGCGGGCGGCAGCTGGAGGCGGAGCAGTGCTACAAATACACCGTCAAGGTTCGTGCCTGTGCCCGCTGCGCTCCCGCAGCCCGGACCGCCCTTCGCCGCCCAGCGGGGTGCGCGGCTGTGGCACGGGCAGCTCCGCGTCCCGGCGGTGTCCCCGCTCGGCTGAGCCGCCGAGCAGCGCTTTGTGTCGCGGGGTCGGTGGAGCGGCCCTGACCGCCCTTCCCTTCCCTTCCCTTCCCCGCAGCTGGGCCTGCAGAACGACGCGCTGCTGCGGGAAATCCGCGCCGCGCAGCGCCGCTTCGGCTTTGGCGACCCGTCGCTCTGAGCCCCCGGGCACGTGAAGTCCCCGGGCACATAAAGACCTCGTGTCGCCGCTGTCTCCATCGTGTCGCCATCGTGTCGCGACCCGGGAAGGGGCGTGGCGTGTCCCGGGGGCGGGGCTGGGGTCACGTGAGGGGCCGTAACGCGCCGCGGATTGGCCGCGGCCGCGCGGGACGGTTGAGCCGGCGGCGCGCGCCATGGCGGCAGGTGTGGGGGGGACACCGGGGACGGGGGGACCGGGGGGTGTCACTGAGGAATGGGGAGGGTACGGGGCACCAGAGGCTACACCAGGAATGGGGGGGACATGAGATGTCACTGGGGATATGGGTGG